>ML110240.1:0-15112 GCA_003697995.1 Taxidea taxus jeffersonii | reverse complement strand
TAGACAAAAATCTGCACAGAAGTAGCTGTCACTCCAGTTGGGGGTGGGAGATAGACCATAAAAAATGAATATTAAAAAAATGAGATTAGGGATGCCTGGGTGGCTCAGTTGGTTGGGCGGCTGCCTTCGGCTTGGGTCATGATCCCAGTGTCCTGGGATCGAGTCCCACATCGGGCTCCTTGTTCAGCAGTGAGCCTGCTTCTCCCTCTGCCTCTGCCTGCCACTCTGTCTACCTGTGCTTGCTCCTGTGCTCTCTCTCTATCTGACAAGTAAATAAATAAATAAAATCTTAAAAAAAAGAGATTATAATGAAAGCTAAAATTTGGTAATTTCTATTAAATTAAAAAAGAACACATAAAGGGGATAGGCATGAACAAGCAGTTTCATAATTGGAGAAGAATTCTACCTAGAGATGAATTGTGCCTCTAGACTTTGGACTTTAGACTTCAAAGTTGATGCTGGGATGAGTTAAGTTTTGAGGACTATTGGGATATATTTTGCATGTGAGAAGAATAAGAATTGGGGCTGGGAGGACAGGGGCAGAACACAATGAACTGAATGTTTGTCTTCCTTTCATATTCTTATGCTGAAATCTAACCCCCAAATATGTGGGGGTTTTGGAGGTAACTAGGTCATGAGAGTATAACCATTGGAAATGGGATTAGTGCCCTTCTAAAAGGTAACCCATGTTACCATGTGTTTTGTACCATGTGAAGTTGCAATGAGAAGTCTGCAATTTGGAATAGGGCTCTCAGCAGAACCCACCCATGGTAGCACTTTAACCTCAGACTTCAAGACTCCAGAACTATGAGAAAGAACTATATTTCTGTTGTTTATAAGCCATTCTCTATGGTACTTTGTTATAGGAGCCTGAACTAAGGCAAGAGGGTACAATTCATTTTTAAATAGAATGGTCAGAACAGGGCTTATTGAGCAAAGGGGGGTGGAGAAGATAAAGACATTAGCCTCATGGACATTTGGGGAAAGAGAATTTCATGTAAAAAGAGGAAGCTAGTTTAAAAGCTAAGGGTTTATGAGAATCAAAGAGGGTATTGTATATAGCACACAGTGAGTAGGAGGTAGAATGGTAGTTAGAAGGGAAGTCAGGACATAAACAGTGGTCAGATCTTGTATAGGGTACTAGACCATGAAGATTATATCCTATGTTGTTTCTTTACAGGGGACAGGAGAATTATTCAAGGGTTTGAGCAGAACAGTGTTAAGACCTGAATTACATTTTGGAAGATTTACTGTGTTTGCTAATGTTGAGAACAGAAAACATCGAGGATGGGGTAGGATGGAAAACATGAAAAAGGACTGGAGTTTCCACTTCATTTATTCCCATATGGTGTCCATATAATCAATGTCATAATCTATTTATCTTAAGTTCACTTTTTCTACTTTCTACATAAATCTCAGGTTATATTTTTCTTTTTTTTTAATTTTTCATTTGATAGAGATCATAAGTAGCCAGAGAGGCAGGCAGAGACAGAGGGAAGCAGACTCCCTGCTGAGCAGAGAGCCCGATGTGGGGCTCCATCCCAGGACCCTGAGATCATGACCTGAGCCAAAGGCAGAAGCTTAACCCACTGAGCCACCCAGGCATCCCAGGTTATATTTTTCTTTTACTGCGTTACCTGCTGTCAGTATCAGTAACTATAACATCCATTTCTATCATCTATTATATAGCTGAACATCAAAGATCCCTAATTCATTTTACTCCATTAACATTTATGTCACATCACAGCCTGGCCATACCCTAAACCCTAGAAACATAAAACCTATCACACTTCTGGATTGTGAATTTGTTCCAACACCTCTCTCTTAAAAGTTCTTATCTCTTCTTCCAAAATCATTGGAATCTTTGAATTAAGTCAATAGAACAGACCTTGATATATGTTACCTAATTTCACCAAGATTGTTAATATTCCCCAGCAGCACAAAATTATACCTTAATATAAATTTCAGACTCCTGGCCCAGGGTAGCTCAGTCTGTTAAGTCGCTGCTTTTGGCTTAAATCAGGATCCCCAAATCCTGGGAATGAGCTGGCATCAGGCTCCTGCTTCTCTCTGCCCCCAACACCCCACTCTACCTCTCTCTCTCTCCCTTTAAAATAAATAAATAAATAAATAAAATCTTTAAAAATAAATAAATAAATTTCAGACTCATCTATAACAAATGCATTCTTATTACTTTCATCCTTGTCAATTTACTAATGTCATTTCCTTGCTTGAAATCTTTTCCCTTATATCCGACCTCTCAATTCCTTAAGGTCTATTACATATTTTACCTTCTTCATCAAGATTGCTCTATAACTTCAAGCCAGCATAGATCTTGTCTTCCTCCATCCACAAAATTAGTTGAGCAACATATATTTAGTGAGTACCAGCTAGGTTTCTGGCACTGTGCCAAATTTGAAGAGTCAGACTTTAAACACAAATGAATCTGTTATTACAAACTAAGGACTCAGAAGGAAAAATTACATAATAAAATAACAACATATAGTTAAGGAATTTGAGATAACTGAGGAAGCAAGAAGCTGACAACCAACCTGTGATGTACAAATGAACTAGAGTTATTTAGATAAACAAGGTTGGAGATGGACATGGTATCTCTATCTTGTGATAATTAGCAACATGTTAACCATACATCAGACTTCTGCTTAGATTCAGTGGATTATCTTTTTTTTTTATCTCATTTTTTAGCTCATATGTGTTCCTCTGTTTTTTACATTTCTGAGCTTTGATTTACTTTTTTCCTATAAAGCCTCCTTGATGGTGAAGACCATGTCTCACTTATTTTGATTTTCCTATTTTAGCACCGATTCCAGTTCTACAATTATTTATTTTTTATAAGTAATCCTTATGACAAATGTGGGGTTCAAAGTCATGACCCAGAGATCAAAGCTTGCATATTCTACCTACTGAGCTAGCCAGGAGTCTCTCCACAATAATTCGAAGAGAGCTAGGTGTGAATTGAATACTTGGGTAAATAATTTTTAGAATCAAATTAAGATATCTGTCTTTTAATCATTTGTCCAATATTTAATCTAAGTGTCATCTACCTTGAACTTATGACTAAGATAAAAACCCATCAATGTTGGGGCACCTGGATGGCTCAGTGGGTTAAAGCCTCTGCCTTCAGCTCAGGTCATGATCTCAGGGTCCTGGGATCGAGCCCCACATCAGGCTCTCTGCTCAGCGGCAAGCCTGCATCCTCCTCTCTCCCTCTCTGCCTGCCTTTCTGCCTACTTCTGATCTCTGTCTGTCAAATAAATGAAGTCTGTAGAAAAAAAAATCAATGTTAATTAAAACATGGAGTGAGATTATGGGTTTGATTCAAAATGGAGGATGATATTTTTTAATTAATTGCTCCATTTCTTCTTCTTCTATATTTCCACTATCAAAGCCAACATTGTATTTCCAGAATGTTTTCTGTTCTGAGGAGATAAAACAGGTGAGGGATAAAAACACGTGCCCATGGATTTCATTGCACTATTACTTATAAGAGATAATAGAAACAAATGAAATATGAAGCAGTAGGGAGACAGTAATTATATTAAGCTACATCAACTTAATGAACTATTATACAGCCACTAAAATTAATGATTATAAACTCTCCACATCATCTTGAAAAATGCATTTAATGATGAAAATCTAAAAACTTAATATTCTAACTCCTCAATGACTGATAATATCTAAAAAGTGCATATGTGACTAAAAAATGGAATGAGGGATGGAAAATAGAAATAAAATTTGTTAAAGTGATCAGTTTACTGGTGATTTTTTATACTTTTTATTTTTATTCTATTTTTTAAATTTTATTAAATTTATTTTTTTATTTAAACATATAATGTAACCCCACCACCCTCTCCCAACCCCTCTCCCCCCCAACCCCCCCCCGTTTTTTTTTTGACACTAAGAGTCTCTTTTGGTTTGTCTCCCTCTCGATCGCATCTTGTTTCATTTTTTCTTTTCCTACCCCCTTAGCCCCCACCCCCATTGCATCTCCACTTCCTCATATCAGGGAGATCATGTGATAGTTGTCTTTCTCCAATTGACTTATTTCGCTAAGCATAATACGCTCTAGTTCCATCCATGTCGTCGCAAAATGTAAGATTTCATTTCTTTTGATGGCTGCATAGTATTCCATTGTGTATATGTACCACTTCTTTATCCATTCATCTGTGGATGGACATCTAGGTTCTTTCCATAACTTGGCTATTGTGGACATTGCTGCTATAAACATTCGGGTACACGTGCCCCTTCAGATCACTACGTTTGTATCTTTAGGGTAAATACCCAGTAGTGCAATTGCTGGGTCATAAGGTAGCTCTATTTTCAATTATTTGAGGAACCTCCATGCTGTTTTCCTGAGTGGTTGCACCAGCTTGCATTCCCACCAACAGTGTAGGAGGGTTCCCCTTTCACCACATCCTCGCCAGCATCTGTCATTTCCTGACTTGTTCATTTTAGCCATTCTGACTGGTGTGAGGTGGTATCTCATTGTGGTTTTGATTTGTATTTCCCTGATGCCCAGTGATGTGGAGCACTTTTTCATGTGTCTGTTGGCCATCTGGATGTCTTCTTTGCAGAAATGTCTGTTCATGTCCTCTGCCCATTTCATGATTGGATTATTTGTTCTTTGGGTGTTGAGTTTGCTAAGCTCTTTATGGATTTTGGATACTAGCCTTTTATCTGATATGTCGTTTGCAAATATCTTCTCCAATTCTGTCAGTTGTCTATTGGTTTTGTTGACTGTTTCCTTTGCTGTGCAAAAGCTTTTGATCTTGATGAAGTCCCAATAGTTCATTTTTTCCCTTGCTTCTCTTGCCTTTGGCATTGTTCCTAGGAAGAAGTTGCTGCGGCTGAGGTCGAAGAGGTTGCTGCCTGTGTTCTCCTCAAGGATTTTGATGGATTCCTTTCTCACGTTGAGGTCCTTCATCCATTTCGAGTCTATTTTAGTGTGTGGTGTAAGGAAATGGTCCAATTTCATTTTTCTGCATGCGGCTGTCCAATTTTCCCAGCACCATTTGTTGAAGAGGCTGTCTTTTTTCCATTGGATATTCTTTCCTGCTTTGTCGAAGATTAGTTGACCATAGAGTTGAGGGTCTATTTCTAAGCTCTCTATTCTGTTCCATTGATCTATGTGTCTGTTTTTGTGCCAGTACCATACTGTCTTGATGATGACAGCTTTGTAGTAGAGCTTGAAGTCTGGAATTGTGATGCCACCGACTTTGGCTTTCTTTTTCAATATTCCTTTGGCTATTCGAGGTCTTTTCTAGTTCCATATAAATTTTAGGATTATTTGTTCCATTTCTTTGAAAAAATTGGGTGGGATTTTGATAGGCATTGCATTAAATGTGTAGATAGCTTTAGGTAGCATAGACATTTTCACAATATTTATTCTTCCAATCCATGAGCATGGAACATTTTTCCATTTATTCATGTCTTCCTCAATTTCTTTCATGAGTACTTTATAGTTCTCTGAGTATAGATTCTTTGCCTCTTTGGTTAGGTTTATTCCTAGGTATCTTATGGTTTTGGGTGTAATTGTAAATGGGATTGACTCCTTAATTTCTCTTTCTTCTGTCTTGTTGTTGGTGTAAAGAAATTCAACTGATTTCTCTACATTGATTTTATATCCTGACACTTTACTGAATTCCTGTACAAGCTCTAGGAGTTTTGGAGTGGAGCCTTTTGGGTTTTCCACATTATAGTTTTTATTTTTATAATATACGGGTAACAATATTTAACAGCACTAAGGAAATATTTTCAATTTATATAGTTATGTTTTTGGTTAATCAAGGGATGAATATGTATATTTGAATAAATAGAAAAGACTAGATCCAACATGTATTTCTTCCTGTCCTTAATAATACTTAAAATTTCAACCATCATATATAAGTCCAAATCCCATCCTCCAATATTTTTTTCTTTTGCTTCTTTTGTAAAGGATACTTTTATCTCCAGATTATCTACTGCATTTCAACTAATCGTAGCCTGCAAATCAATTTTGGCATCTTTCCCACATCATATGCAGGTTCAACAAAATGTTTTACATATGATTGGTAAATTCATTTGTTTTGTTACTTCTGTCAGGTGTGACAAAAATTTTAACACTCTTTTTTTTTGCTTTAACTGATTAAAATTACTGTTAATTTGACAATTTTGTATACTTTTAGAATCAACAATGCTAGAACTTGCTTACAGATTATTTATAAGAATAGTATGAAATCTCCATACCAGCTGCAATATATTGTTGAGCTCTCTAAAGAACATTTGCTATTATTTTTCTCCCTGTGCCTTTGTCTTTCTCTTTCTCTAATTTTACAACAGGCTACATGGTTTTCTGCAGTGAAAATGATCATAACTGTTATAATTCTGAAGTTTCTTCAAGTGAAAAAGCATTTATAATTCTTACATTATCTATAATTCTATCTGTATTTGGAACAAAATGTTATTAGATTAGCATTGAAAATTTATTTATTTATTTATTTATTTTTTTAAGATTTTATTTATTTATTTGTTAGAGAGAGTGAGCACAGGCAGACAGAGAGGCAGGCAGAGGCAGAGGGAGAAGCAGGCTCCCTGCCGAGCAAGGAGCCTGATGTGGGACTCGATCCCAGGATGCTGGGATCATGACCTGAGCCGAAGGCAGCCGCTTAACCAACTGAGCCACCCAGGCGTCCCTGAAAATTTATTTTTAAAAAGCATTTATATTGTCAAAGATACTTCTTTAATATAAATCTACATAACCTAATATAATATTGCAAATACCCAATTTTACAAAGTATAGCTAGAACATATTTCTATACTCTTTCTCATCCTTAATTTTTCTTCTCTAATTATTAGACATTGAAATATAATCCTTTTTGCACATTGAAATATTCAGCTTACTTTACACACTGCCTTTTTTAGTTAATCAAAAAGTTTTGCTGATACTGGTCCAAAATCTCAATACAAAATAATATTGTCTACTACTTATATCTTTTCATATACTTCATAAGCATGTAGGGTGTTAGGTTAGATTATTGTAATTAGATATCATTTTGATATATAAGTTATACCCACTTTTTAACAGTTTTACACACAATTTTAGTAAAATCATATTAGATTATTGAGTTTCAGTATGGTAGAAACCCACATAGGAATGTATAACTTCTAGATAACAATATTAAGAATAATTTAAAAAGTTTCCTCCAAATTTATCCATTAAAGACTGGCTTTATAAAATCAGTATAAAATTTTAACTATTTCCAAAAGATATCTTACCTGTCAAAAATGTATTTTTGAGTTACTGGCATGAGGAAAGTTATTTCAGTTTTAGTTGCAATGCATCAGAATTCTCGAGAAACCTAATTTAATATTTGAGGCTTTTCATTAGTGTTTTCAGAACTATTAAATGTCAAGCCAGCTAACATACACTGTGGAGTCTGTATTGTAAAATCTGAACTGGAGAAATGGATAAGCCACACTTCTTAATGTCTCCTATTTCTAAAGTCTTTTCTAGGCTGTCTGTCCCATAGTTTCCTATGGCTCTGGCCATTTCTTAATGCATTGGTGTCCATATCGCCTAACACATGACTTTCCTACTGTGACCACAGCCAGTTGAGTCAAGGGAGAGCATTTGTCTCAAGGGAATATCATCCACATGTTGGACAGTGGGCTTTATAAAATTTCTTACTAAGGAATGTTTTAGCTGACAGGAAAAGATGACAAAATTAAACCTGTAAGATTCTTTTGGTGAGGAACTTGAAAGTGTTATGTTATGGGAAGCAAGTCTTTACAGTCAGCTGCTGAATGTAAAAGACACAGGAGAAAAGGGTAGAAGAGACTACATGGAGAAAGAAAAAAATTTACTACTACTACTGCTACTACTACACAGAAATCACTGGTGAATAGCAACAGAAAGGGAGTGGGTACATCATGCAAATGATACAGTACTGAAATGAAGAAGTATTCTTACTGTAGACTCCAATGCAATATAAGATTATCACAGGATATCCTGGTTTCTACAGCAACTCTGGATCTTGAATTATCTCCTAGTTTCCCTCATCTGTTTTATAAGGGCATGATCATATAGTTGTTCTGAATTCTATCTGCATAGCCTGGTCAATCCACTATTTCTGGATTCTTAAGAGGCCTGGCTATAATAAGGAATCTCACTCTCCCTTTATTTCCTTTTTCATTTCCTTGTTTTTGAACCAGGTCCCCTTTTGTAATCTAAATAACTTGATATCTAAGGAAGCTTAATATAGAATCCAGTTAACATAAGAGGGAGAGTTAACATCGTCAAGTATTTCTTGGGCCTTTATTAAAAGTTTCACAACCTTGACCATATTTCAAATAGAAGTTAAAACATGAAATACAATCTACTGCTTATACTATATAAATATTACTAACCAATCCATTTTCTTAATAAATCAACTTCAAATTACATTCAAATTACATTTGAAAATGTAATTGTCCAATAACAGAGTCAAGCACATATATGATCTAATTATTCTTGCTGCAGAAAGATGCTTGTACTTGAAACTAACTAAACACTTTCAGAACAATCTGTAAACATCTAGGACCTCAGTTTAAGAAGTCCCCAAGGGAAATGGGAACCCTCTTACACTGTTGATAGGAAAGCAAGCTGGTGCAGCCACTCTGGAAAACAGCATGGATGTTCCTCAAGAAGCTAAAAATAGAGCTACACTATGACCCAGAAATTGCTCTACTAGGTATTTACCCCAAAGATACAAATGTAGTGATTGAAAGGGGCCCCTGCACCCCAGTGTTTATAGCAGCAATGTCCACAATAGGAAAACTATGGAAAGAGGTGTCTATCGACAAATAATGGATAAAGAAGATGTGTGTGTGTGTGTGTGTGTGTGTGTGTGCGTGTGTGTGTGTGTGTGTGTGTGTGTGTAAAATGGAATATTACCCAACCATCAGAAAGGATGAAACCTTACCATTCACATTGACATGGATGGAACTGGAGGGTATTATACTGATAATACAAAGTCAAACAAAGAAAGACAATTATATGGTTTCACTCATATGAGGAATGTAAGAAACAGCACAGAGGATTGTAGGGGAAGAGAGGGAAAAATGGAATGAGAAGAAATCAGAGATGGAGACAAACAATGAGAAACAATGAGAGACTCAACTATGGGAAAGAACAGGGTTGCTGGAGGCAGGGTGGGTGGGGAGATGGAGTAACTGAGTGGTGGACATGAAGGAGGCATGTGATGTGATGAGCACTGGGTGTTATATGCAACTGATGGATTACTGAACTCTACATCTGAAACTAACGATGTTCTATACATTGGCTAATTGAATTTAAATTTAAAAAAATAGTTCTCCAAGAAAGAATTCTGTGCATAAATCAAATTCTCTGGTATCAGGAATTGCCATCAGCAGTGCAAAGAAGTATGTCAATATAAGAACAAGCAAACTGGGGTGCCAGGATGGCTCAGTGGGTTAAAGCCTCTGCCTTCGGCTCAGGTCATGATCCTAGGGTACTGGGATCAAACCCCACATCGGGCTCTCTGCTCTGCGGGGAGCCTGCTTCCTCCTCTCTCTCTGCCTACCTCTCTGCCTACTTGTAATTTCTGTCTGTCAAATAAATAAATAAATAAAATATTTTTTAAAAAAAGGAACTAGCAAACTTATAGTGACTTTATAGTCATATCTCAATTAGTTTTTCCTTATCTTTATTGTCTATCCTAAAAACCAAGAAAGAGTTTCCTCTTTTCCTATAAATATTTATTTTTAGCTTTAATATTAAAGAATATGTATCTTTGAGAAATCAGTGGGATGAACAGTTATTCTTCATATGATATTAATAAAAATGAAAGAACATGTGGCAGATATTTAGAAATAAATTTAAATAATAATATAAAATGAAAAGCATTAATACATAGGAAAATTTGAAAAGTAGTAAAGAAAATAAATCTTAAGAGAAATTAACAAAGGAGAGGAAAGACAAGCATAAAGTGTAGATAGAAATAATATTTTAAAGCTTGCAAAAATAAAGGATTTGGAACTCAAGTAGAACCATAAGGGGGGGAAAGAGGTAAAAGTATACATATATAGACTGAGCCTAAAATATACTCAAGAAATAACTATGAGTATCTATAATTTAAGCATTTTCTCAAGTCTTTTTAAGTCTTTTTTTTTTTTTTTTTGACAGAGAGAGATCACAGGTGGGATCATGCTCTGAGCTGAAGGCAGAGGCTTAACCCACTGAGCCACCCAGGTGCCCCCATTTTCTCAAGTCTTAATGAAGTATTTTGGGGAGGAACTCTTGTAAGTATAGGGTTTTGATTGTATTGCTTTGATTTATATTATTAATTTTAAAACAAAATAAATACAGCCTTTCATTTTGATAAATTGTATCACCTAATATATTGAGTACCACATTAGTCTATTTCTAGAAGTGAATCTCTTTATCACCTCCTCAAGATTTCATAAGTATTTACCTGTTCTATTTAATCTGCTAATTTCTCCTCCTACTTTGTGGAGTCCTTTGTTCTTGCTATGTGGATTGGTTGCAATTTAGGCTAGCTGTACAGCTGTCATTCTAAAATGAAATCAGCATATGTCTCCCAGGTTCAATGGAGTCTTTCCTGCATCTTACATTTTTCTTCTATATTATTTACTCTCATATTTTTATCAGATAAATCTTCAGAGAGCTTCTTAATATTCCCAGTCTTTGCTAGTCTGAAAACATATTTTTTGGGCTTTCAGACCTGACTTATAGTCTTAGAATCAAATTCTCATATGAGTTTTCCTTTACAATACTGAAGATCTTGTTCCTTTTTCTTTTCCCAGCTTTATTATAATGTGATAATTTTAATGCACACATGTATTATAAATTATCACAATCAAGTTAACACATCTATCACCATGTGTGTATATGTGCATATATATGTAAATATATGCATATATATGCATACATAAATATATATTTTTCAGTGTGCACTGAAAATGCTTAAGATATGCTCTCTTAGCCAATTTAAGGTATACAATATAGTATTATTATCTATAGGCACCATGCTGTATATTAGATCTTAAGAACTTATTCATAATAACTGAAAGCTTGTACCCTTTGACCAACAATCCCCATTTTTGTCACCCCCACCCTCACCCCCATCCCCTGGCAACCACCATTCTACATTTTGTTCCTATGAGTTCAACAACAACTTTTCTCTTCTTCCTCCTCCCCTTCTTCTCCTTCTCCTCCCCTTCTTTCTTCTTCTCCTTCTTCTTCTTCCTCCTCCTCCTCCTCCTCCTCCTCTTCTTCTTCTTCTTCTTCTTCTTCTTCTTCTTCTCCTCCTCTTCCTCCTCCTCCTTCTTCTCCTTCTTCTTTTTTTAGATTTCATATATAAGTGACATCATACAATATTTTACTATTTGTCTTTTTCTGTTTGGTTTATTTCACTTAGTATAATGCCCTCCAGTTTCATCCATGTTGTCCCAAATGATAGGATTTCCTTTCTTTTTAAAGGCTAAATAATATTCCATTCTTCCACATCCTCTATTGCTGATAAGAAATATCCTTCTAGTCTAACTGTAGTTCTTTCATGGATGGTCTTATTCCTGCCTCCCTTCCCCATTCTTCAAGCATGTAGGGTACTCTCATTATCCTCATTGTTCTGAAATTTAAAATGGTGTGTTGTGTTCCTTCTATTTATGGGATCTTGATAAGATTTCCAAATCATTCAGCTCTGAGAAATTCTCTAGTATCATTTTAATTACTTTTTTTCTATTTTCTCCATTATTTCTTTTTGAAATTTCAATAGGTGGATGGTGAGACTGCTGAAAAGAACCTCTATGATTCTTATATTTTTATGTTATTTTTCATCTTGTTTTTTTATTCTGCATTGTCTTTCCTAATATTCAAATATTTTTATTTCTTGCCTAATAATTTCTGCAATTACATTTTTAATTTGCTAAGTTATTTATTCTTAAACTGTTCATTCATTGTAAATGGTACTGATTAGTTTGGACAGGTGACCATTTAGTTATCCATTTTTGTGTTAATAGTCTATTCTAGTCTTTTTTTTTTCTTTTAAACTAATGCTTCACAAACATGAATATTTTCATGTATGTCCCATGTGATTATGAGGTAGAATATCTCAAGGATATAATTACTAAAATGTAGAAGAGATTTATCATGGATTATGCACATTCTCAACTTTGATATTATTTTCCAAAGTTATTTCATTTCCCCTCATTTCCAGTAGTGTATAAAAATTCCCTTTCTCTACATACTTCTTATTTTTACCCTTTCAATTATTTGCTAATCTAGGAGATATGAAATACCGTGTGGCTTTAATTTGTGTTCCCTTGAGTGTTGGAAAAGTTGATATATTATTTATCTGTATTTCTTCTTCTGTGGGTTGGATTTTATATTCAGTTGGTTTTGCTGATTTGCTTGTCAGAATACTTGTTCCAATCCAGGAACATTTTAGTTTCTAAATTTGAGTTGGCATGGATCATGCTGTTGGCAAAACTTTGAACCTCATACCAATGCATACTAAGACCTATGTTTTTAATTTTTAGGGAAGTCTCTTTATCTTCCTAAAAGACTAGGTAAACTTTGGAATGGTACCTGAGGCAGGTGACTATTTTTGTCATCTCTGTTGCTGAAAGGTTGATTTGATCTTGTTCATCTTAAACTTTGACAGTCCCAGCTTGTTGCAAGGTATCAAAGTTCGAACTATACAATTTGTGTGCCCCAAGGACTTATCTCCTTTTCCCCACATGTAAGTTAAAACAATAATTTATATTACAGAATCTGGCAAATTCTGAACGTCTCCTTAACTTCAGTAGCATTTTGTTATTATGATATCTGCTCATTTAAGAATACACTCTCCCATCCTCACCCCCTAAAAAAAGAACAGGAAAGAGAAGACAAACAATAAAGAAAAGCAAAATATAAAAGCTAGGGACACCTGGGTGGCTCAGTGGGTTAAAGCCTCTGCCTTCAGCTCAGGTCATGATCCCAGGGTGGTGGGATCAAGCCCCGCATCAAGCTCTCTGCTCTGAGGACAGCCTGCTTCCTCCTCTCTCTCTCTCTCTCTGCCTCTCTGCATACTTGTGATCTCTGTATATCAAATAAATAAATAAAATCTTAAAAAAATATATAAAACTTAATTAGATCTCTGGTTAAATGGGTGGGATCTAAGGTAAAGAACATACAAAAATACCAGAGTGACGAAGTCTTCACTCTGGCATTAATACTGTCAGTGTCATCCTTAGGTGTCTTCAGAAATTTTTTAGGCAATATTGAGAAAAACCTTACTAATTTTGATTGTATTATATAAAACTGGCCTTAGGATGCCTGGGTAGTACAGTCAGTTAAGTGTCCAGCTCTTGGTTTCTGTTCAGTCATGATCTCTGTGTTCTGGGATTGAGGCTCTGCACTCAGTACAGAGTCTGTTTCTGACTCTTTCTCCTTCCCCCTTTTTTTTTTAAATTAATTTATTTATTTGTTAGAGAGAGAGAGAGCAAGCACAGGCAGACAGAGGGGCAGGCAGAGGGAGAGAGAGAAGCAGGCTCCCCGCCAAGCAAGGAGCCCGATGTGGGACTCCATCCCAGGACGCTGGGATCACGATCTGAGCCGAAGGCAGCCGCTCAACCAACTGAGCCACCCAGGCGTCCCTTTCTTCTTCCCTTTTATCCCTTCTGCTCATGCTGTCTCCTATCTCTCTCTTCTCACACACACACACTCTCTCTCTCTGAAATAAGTAACTATTTAAAAATTAAAAACAAAAACTAAAAACTGGCCTTCAAGTCTTCAAAGTCTTTCATTACATATAATGAAAGTAGATTATCTACAATTGCAAGTAAATATCTGTAAATAATGCTCTGTTGTCATGATCAGATTTTATCTCATATGGCCTATCACTGTAAAAACCCAATCCTCAAGGATTCTACAAGGCATGCCAGGTCTGCCCCAGCTATAGCTCCTTTATGTATACTCTTAACTTTCCTGTACTCTGCTTTTCTTTAACAATTATTAGTTCCCTAATCTTATTCAGTTTTTCAGAAATTTCTTGAAAGGTCTTTTATTCTGTTGCTTGCTCAATTTTCCCACTCTCTTCATATTTGTGTGGTTTCATTTATTTATTATTATTTTTTATTATCAATTAATTGAAGTTTGGGGATGGAGAATGTAGATAAAATGACATGCTATGGCCAGCATCTTAAACAAACAAACAAAAAAATTCTGCTAATTAGTCTCCTTTTTAGGTTTGTCTACAAGTCTTAATATTTCCTTAAAGGTAAAAGGCAGTATTAATAAAGAAGTGATCCAGGAGTAGGCTCTGGTAACTTAAAAAGTTAATTCTTCTTCTAATGGACAGCTACTTTTTAGACTCATGCAGGAAGGCAGGACTGGTATTTTTAGATTTCATAATTTTTTAGGAATACATCAGTCATTAGAATTTATATATCAGCTTTCCTAATTTATTAAGGTCAGTATATTATTCTCCTGTATTTTTGTTGGCACTATGAGTCCAATATGTCTGCAACGAGTATCCAGAGTGCATGATTCCATTTTACAATCTTTTTAGTCCCTTTATTTTCTTAATAATTAAAACATTTCAAGAAGTGGTCACTATTGTCCATATTTACAAAAAAATAGGCTAAGGTGGTTTCAATTAGATTGCCAGATGTTACTGAGAGGGCTTGAATCTTCTTTCAAGTTCAGGTTGTCTGACATCAATACCTATTATATCCTGAAGAACAATGTATGTTTTTGCCATGTAGATGATAAGGAAAATAAGCCATATAGTTATCTCATTAAATAAAATTTTTTTCTATATATTTTCTGAAAATGCTACATATGTAGCATATCTTCTTTATCCATTCATCTGTGGAAGGGCATCTTGGCTCTTTCCACATTTTGGCTATTGTGCACATTGCTGCTATGAACATTGGGGTACATATGGCCCTTCTTTCACTATATCAGTATTTTGGGGGTAAATACCCAGTAGTGCAATTGCTAGGTCATAGGGTAGCTTTATTTTTAATTTTTTTTTTTTTTAAGATTTTGTTTATTTGACAGGCAGAGATCATAAGTAGGCAGAGAGGCAGGCAGAGAGAGGGGGGG
>ML110239.1:32664-46255 GCA_003697995.1 Taxidea taxus jeffersonii | reverse complement strand
GGCTCCAGACTGAGCATGCAGTCTGCTTGAGATTCTCTTTCACTCTCTCTCTCTCTGACCCTCCCTCATGACAGCATGTGTGCTCATTCTCTCTAAAATAAATTTAGAATAAATAAATAAATGACTGAGCTTAGGAATGTCACAGGATACAAGTTTGGTATAAGAAAATTCACTGTAGGGGCACCTGGGTGGCTCAGTGGGTTGAGCCTCTGCCTTCGGCTCAGGTCATGATCTCAGGGTCCTGGGATCAAGCCCTAAGCAGAGAGCCTGCTTCCCCCCTCTCTCTCTGCCTGCCATTCTGCCTACTTGTGATCTCTCTCTCTGTGTCAAATAATAAATAAAATCTTAAAAAAAATAGAAAATTCACTGTATTTCACCATATTTCTATATGCTAGCAATTAACTAGGGGAAATTAAAATTTCAAATACCATTTACATTAGTGATTAAAACATTAAAATATATGAAATCCTAGAGTATAAACCTAATATAATATGTCCAAGATCAAGATGCTAAAATCTTGTCTTGAAAGCAAAATACAGCTAAATAAATGGAGAAACATGTTATGTTCTTAGATTGAAATAATCAGTATAGTTGAGATGTGACTCCTCTCTAAATTGCTTTACAAATGCAATACAATCCTAATGATTATTTTAGCAAGTTTTTTTTAATAAAAACAAATGAGTTCTGAAATTTCACAGAAATGGAAATATCTTAAAATAGCCTAAACAATTTGGGGGCAAAAAGAGTAAAATTTGGAAGAATTACACTGTCTCTAAGACTTACCATAAAAACAGCAGAAATCAGGTCAATATGGTATTAGCAAGATGGTATGTGTAAGAACAATCTAGAAATAGACCCACAGAAAACTATGGTCAATTAATTTTGACAAAGACAAGAAAGTAATTCTATAAAGTTTTTTGTTCCAACAAATAGTACAAAACAGTTGAATATGTGTGTGTCAAAAAATAGAACACACTCACACACACACAATGCATACTTTATATGAAATAGAAATCCACCTAAAATGGATTATAGACCTAAATATAAAGCCTAATGTTATAAAACTTCTGGGAGAAAAGATAAGGAAAAATCTTAGTGTTCTTGGATTAAGCTAATATTTTTTAGTTATGCCGCCAAAAACATGACCCATAAGATAAAATTTTAAAAAGGATAAATTGAACTTCATCAAAATAATATTTGGAATTTGAAAGACACTGTTAAGTTAGTGAAAGACTCAAATGAGGAGAAAATATTTGAAAATCACATATTTGATAAATAATTCATAACCAAAATATATTAATATCTTTCAAAACTTAATAAAAACAAATGATCCAATTTAAAATGAGCAGAAACTTGAACAGATACTAAAGTTAGATAAAAGATATATAAAGACATGAAAAAAAGCTCAAAATAATTAGTGATTAAGCAAATGTATGTTAAAACCATAATGAGAAAGGCACACATAATCATTAGAATGACTAAATTTTTTAAAAAACTGGTATCCCTAAAGGCTGCTAATAGGAATTCTCATACTTTGCTGTCAGAAATGTAAACATTTCTGCAGACACCTTTGAAAATAGTTTGGCAATTTATTGCAAAATTGAATATAACTTACCATACAATCTAGCAGTCTTAGTTCTAAGTATTTTTCCATTGAAAGAAAAATATATTAACAAAAACATGTATGCAAATGTTTATAAACAGCTTTAATAATAATTACCCTGAGTTGGAAACAAGCCAAACATCCTTCAGCTGTTGACTGGATAAATAAATTATGGTATATCCATAGAATGGAATACTACAAAGTACTGACTCATAGAACAGCAGAAATGGATTTCAAATCCATTTTGCTAAATGAAAGAAGGCTATGTATTGTAAGATTCTATAAGAGGTAAAGCCATAGTGGCAGACAACAGATCAGTGGTTGCTTGGGCCTAGGGGTGAGGTGAGGGGTTGACTACAAATAGCTTTTTTGGGGCAAATTTGAGGCTTTTTTGAGGCAAATTTTGGGTGTCTTGGTACAGTTTATATCTTGATTGTTGTCATCATTACACAGGCTATGAATTTTCAGAACTTGAAGAACCTCACATTAAAAATGGTGGTTTACTCTATGTAAATTAAACCTTGATTTAAAAAAGCAATTAAAATTAATTAATTAATTAAAAAAAGAAATTTTTAAAAGTTAAGCAAAAGGAGTATAAATTATACATACATATACAAATATTACATTTTTGCAGGCAAGTTTGATTAATTGATTAATTTTACACCCACAGCCCACCTCAGACAATGTAGTATTGATGGATGAGTGACAGCCAGATTAAGCTTTTAAATTGACCATTTCCTATGTTCAAAAGCAAATTTAAAACTTGTAAGAGAATTTAGAGATACAATAAAATATTTATTGGACTTTGTGAATGTATTTACTGACTCTATTTTTTAAAACAAATTATCCCATTCCCCACAGTCAGTGTTCTGAGGGAACCCAAATCATGTTCTCTAATGAATACCTTGTATTCCATTATGTTGATTTATCAGGGTTTATTCAATCATATCTTACTGGTAGGCATCGATGTTATTTTTTAGTTCCTCAATATATAATTATTTGGGAATATCTTTGAACATAAATAGTCTGAATTTCTTTATTTCTAAATGATGTATTTCTAAAATTTAGTGTGAAGTTTCAGAGTTTATAAGTGGATTTTTTCACGATCTTTAATTATAAGAACAATGGACTAGATCTTGTGTCAGAACATTTACACATGTGATCTCACTTAAATTATACACTATTAGGCAGATAGTAAAGGGGAAACTGGAATTATAATCCATTTAGTATAGTCCCAGAACCTGAGTCTGTATCAATATATCAAAAACTCAACCTTCAGGACAGAAATGTTATATGAGTAGTGCACACCAGGTAAAGAATAGGTGAACTAGAGGACGTTGCCTTGCCTAAACATGCTGTCTGCTATTCATCTCAGCCAATTATTGTCATGTAAGAACACAGGGCAGTCTAGAAAAAGCTGGGAGCTAGAGTTTGCTAATATTTTAAAGGTTAATAACTTTTTAAAACTGTATACACCAAACAATAAATATCTGTAGACTCTTGTTGGGTAAATCTGCTCCAGGTTCCAGCTGACAATTTATAACTCATTGGCAAAGTTAGCTATCCTAAATTGTTGTTGTTATATTTTAATGAAAATTTTGGAAGAAAAAGTGACAAGTGAAACTTGTGTTACAATGTGACTGCCCTAGAAAATATAGCTTCTTGGTAATATATTAATATCTAATTTCATTTTGGTGTTTCTAAATAATAATATGAATATTGCTCTGTACTTGTACTTGCTACATGGTCGTAATATAAGTATATTATTGATTTATTTGAATGTGAATCACATATTCTCATTCCCTTCTACTATGAATGAAATGCTTTTCTGAGACAGCTGCAGGAAACACACTAAAATCCCATTAATTTATTGTGAAACCACATTTTTGTCCTCACATACCACAATCTCTGTTACTATTTAGCTTTAGTAGTATAGAGAAGACAAACATAGTCCTGATTTTCACAAGCCTATATTCAATAAAGAATGCATATTTTAACATGTGTCTAAGGTATTAGTGCTCAAACTTGGCTGCATGTTGGAAATACATGGGAGGATTTAAAATATACTAATGATGGTTCCTACCCTAGAGGTTGTGATTGAATTGACCTGGGTGGGCCCTCACATCAGAGTTGTTAAAAGCTCTGCAGGGGATTCTAGTGTTCAGCCTTGAGTAAGATCACTTATCTAACACATGTTTCACATGTTTAGAAGTTTTTGATAAGTAGTAACAGTTTAATAAATAAATAATTTGTAGGTGTTATTTTCAAGAATATTTTCATCTCTCCATTTAAAAATCAATACTCTTTGTTATACTTTTTCTTTCACCCTTCCCAAGAAATGGCATATAGAATGTTATGATGCCATTTTTTATAAAATCAGAAAGCCCTCTAATCAAATTGAAGAGATAATGTTTCTTTTTTTATTTCCATCATTTCACTAATTTTCTAGACAGTAATCTCCTTGAAGGAAGGAACTGTGCCTCTGTGTCCCCGGTACTTAGCCTCTCACCAGACACCCATTATATGCTTTAAAAGTGTTGAACAAATAAGTGGATCCATTTATTTTTCAAAAGTGAGCAAATAAATTAGATCAGGAACAGACAGAAACAGCCCATGAATAAGGCATTCTTAACCTGCAAGCTACTGGGAACCAGGAGAACAAGAGGAGGAATACAAGTAACACTATCTGTTTCTTCAACTTGTTTTCCACATTGTGCAGTTGTCTCATATTCATGCATGTTCCTTTTCCTGTGTAGTTGAAAATGAAGGTGATGAAGGTGGGACAGAATAACTCTAGTTCTATGAACTACTGTTTGCCTCTTGATTTCAGGTCACTGAAAAACAAAGCTGGGTCAAATGGGCTCAGGAGTTTCTATATTCAAATATGCTAAGTAAATATAGCTTTTAAATTTCTAGAATTCATTTTCTTCCTAGATCTTTCTTATTGGCTTGGAAAAATTAAAGTTAGTCTAATAAGATAAAACTTTCTTATTTTATAAACTGAATCGTTTCATTGTGTAACTCAATCTCTTAGAATTAAATGCTTGTTAGGTTTTTCTCCTCCTCCCAAGTTCCTCTTTGAGAGAGCTTCTGGGTATATAAGTAGTATGCTTTCCACTGGCTAGACAATATGGCAGAGGGATAGAAAAGGGTTCTCCTCCACCTGGAATCCTTGGGATCCTTCCTGATGTCTGCTGTGAGTAGGTCTAGTTTGCATCTGTATTTGTTATTGTGATGATGTTTATGGTCTCATTTTTTTATGCTGGGTGAAATATTTGCCTGGTTCTGGTTGCATTCATTTATTTTCTGGCTCAAAGCCACCACCTGCATCTTTGGACCCCAGGTATCTGCTCATCAGCTGGATCTGCCAGCTGCAGCACCTTCATGACCCCAATGCTCTAAGACTTTTCTAAATGTACTTTATACTTGCAAAGACCTGCATCTCGAGGTATTGCTCCAAGAGGAGTGACTAGGACTTTTAAATTTCAATTCTTTATTCTTCCTAAGTCTCTCCTCTGCTTACATTACAACAAAGCTGGAAGAAGGATTTTTAATGTTTAACTTCTCTTCCTGACTTTTCTTTAGCCAACTGATCAGGGCCATATAGGTCTACCTCTAGATATCCTAAGCTAAAAAGCTTTAGAAAATAATTTCCCTTTCCCCCCTCAAAACCTAGCTTCAAGACCACTTCTGGGAGCACAAACTGTATCTATGATAGGTAACTTCTGGGAAGACTTGAGTTCTCTGAGGTCATACTGTCAACCTCCTCCAGAAATAGTCACCTTCAGAGTAAATATCATTATCTGATTTTTATTTTATATATTTCTTCATGTATTTGTTGTCTCTCCCTCCAGAAACTGTAAGTTAAATAAGGACATACATTTTATTAGTCTTAGTAACCATTGTATCCCCACCAAATAGGACAATTTTTTTTTTTTGCAGTAGAAAGTATAATTAAATTATTTATTGAATTCATGTATGTATGTATGTATATATGTATGAATGGATGGATAGATGGGTAGATGACTATATATCCATAACTGTGTATAGATGACTGTGTAGGTAGAAATAAATTCATTAATTAACATTTGAGCTTTGGACTGAGAACAAAGTAAGAAAACAGGATATTGGAAGAAAATGAAATGGCACAAATTTCATAAAACAAAAATAAAATCTCTGTATACATTTTTGCTAATACATTAAAATAAAAGCAATAGGTTTGATATTTAAAGTTTATAATATCAATTACATACATTTCTATTTATAAACACAGTTATGTAATTATACAGTTGGGGAATGTAATCAAAATACTATAATAATTACATCTGGATGGGATTGTGAATAATTTTTATTTTGTCATTATGTCTATATCTATTACACATACTTTCCTACCATGATCATATGTTATCTTGTGTATAGCAGAAAAAAACAATGCATATTATTTTATAAATAAAATATGTACACATATGTACGCATTTAATGTATTTGAAGTTTTATGAGGGTTCATGAAGAAATTGAAGTGGTCCTTAATGAATTCCTCTGGGGGCTAAAATGTTAATTAGTGACAATATCCAGATATAATAGTTTTCAAAAAGTATTTCTTGTCATGGTGTAAACTCTGTAGACAGATGGAATGTATGCAGGAAAGAAAAGTATTGTTAGAATGGTTGTGTTTGTTTATTTTTGTATTTTCCCTCTATAAAAAGAGATATTTCTATTTTTCCATTTTCCCAGAGATGGACTAGCTGGCCTTATTATGTATTTTTTTCTCTTTTTTTTTTTAAGATTTTATTTATTTATTTGACAGGCAGAGATCACAAGTAGGCAGAGAGGCAGGCAGAGAAAGAGAGGGGAGGGAGCAGTCTCCCTGCTGAGCAGAGAACCCAATGCAGGGCTGGATCCCAGGTCCCTGGGATCATGACCTGAGCTGAAGGCAGAGGCTTTAACCCACTGAGCCACCCAGATGCCCCTATGTATTTTTCTCTATTTAAGTTTAGTAGAGCTGTAGTTTAAGACACTGGTTATTTATTTATTTATTTATTTATTTTGCTAATGAAAGAGAAAAAAAACTTTTTTCAATTATCCCAGAGGTAAATAAACCATATGCCAATTTTTTTTCCTGAAAGGAATTTTTTTTTGAGCATATTATAATCTGTTAGAGAAAGAGATTGATAATGGAAATACTGACAAACTGCTCCTATGCAGTGTAGATGCTTCCTTAGCTGATTCATTAATACCTAAAGAAGTCAGGCCCATGTCTTTTTCAAATCAAATTCTTCCTCTCCAGTGAAGACAGGTCAAAATATTGAAGAAGCCCTGTGCTCTCCAGTAGAAACAAAATAGATGGTGCTGACATCTCCATTGGTTTAATGAGAGTGTGGCAGCAGAGAGCCCCTGGATGGAGTGCTTTGTCAAATCGGACTAAGGTCTATTTTTAGACAATGTGAGTTGCCTTTTATATTCATCCCTCTTAATAGCAGGGGGAAATGCAGAAAGTTCCTGAGTGCTGAAATACAAAAAGCAGCTCAAAGCAGCTCAAAGTTGATCAGCACCTAAGTCCACCTCAGTGTCACCAATTCCGTTGCCTTCCCTTAAACATTTCTTTTTTTTTTTTTCCAGTTACAGTTCGAAGGCTGGCATTATCCTTTATTTAATGTAAAAGCAACCCCAGAGTTATTCCCCATTAAAATGATGTGTTTTGTGACTTTGTTGTTTTATTTCCTAGAGTTCCAAGTAGCTCATAGGGAATGCATGTTGGTTTGACATTGTTAATCTATCTATTCTGATAGAACTAGGTATGCTGTCTTGAGGAGATTTTTGAATGGTGAGAAACGATACTGCAACTTTCTCATATACTAATTTGCATTTAAAGGTGTGAAAATTGTAGAATGTGCACAATTAATACTGACAGTCTTGCCTTTAGTGGGGCATATGTTAATTATTGAATCTGTGGATATATGTCCCATTTTTATAAGTTTTCATTGCGATGCTTCATTATGTGTTAGTGGGAAAACTGGATTCCAGTTTAGGATGTCAGGATGCTTAGGGCTGCCTGGTTCAACCCAGTTTACCACTTACTAAATATGTGATCTTTTGCACGTTGATTTCACCTCTCTTTGCCTTATTTTCTTAATTGACAAAATGGCAAGAGTAATAAATTAATACATGAAAGATGCTCAAAGCAGTGCTAGCCTCATGATAAACAATAAGTGCTAACTTTCTAATTCAGAAATAAATTTTATTGCACCAATAAGTATTTAAATTAATTAATTTGCATTATAAATTTAATAAAGTAAGTCTCAGGTAAAACTAAGTTTTCTAGTTCCAATAAGCTAGCATTAATATACTGTTTTTATTATTTTGATAAACAGAAGAATATACCACAAAAAAGGACATAATTTCATAATCATGATGATTTTATTCAAAGTTTATAAGTAAGTATTTTTAGCAAGAATCAAGTATTACATTCCGGGTATAGATATTCTATAGTGAGATTTCAACAGAGAAGTGGCTTTCCAATATACTTCCTTAATCAGGAATCAGGTTTTAACACCTACATATATTGATCAGCAACAAATACTCATAAAAATGTCACATCACTCGGACCACCTGGGTGGCTTAGCAGGTTAAAGCCTCTGCCTTTGGCTCAGGTCATGATCCCAGGGTCCTGAGATCCAGCCCCTGCATTGGGCTCTCTGCTCAGTGGGGAGCCTGTTTACCTCTCTCTGCCTGCTTCTCTGCATGCTGGTGATCTCTGTCTGTCAAATAAATAAAATCTTAAAAAAAAAATCATATCACAGAGGTTCAAAAATTAACATACACAACATTAAAAACAAAACTAATATGGCATATGATTGTGTGCATTTTAAATTGTAGTTTTTGTCCTATATGAAAGGTGATCTATCTTCTCTAATGTTGCTTTACTGTAGATAGAATATAAAATAATGAGGTGATTGTATTAGAGATTAATTGCTGAATTAAAAAGCCTTAAAATGTAATGGCTTAAAACAGTGATAAACAGTAGCCTCACAATTTTTGTGGGCCAAGATTCAGGCATGGCTTAAGTGGGTGGTTATGGCTTAGAGTTAGAATACTAACTTCATTGGGATGCCTGGGTGGCTCAGTTGGTTAAGCGGCTGCCTTCGGCTCAGGTCATGATCCCGGCGTCCTGGGATTGAGTCCCACATCGGGCTCCTTGCTCGGCGGGGAGCCTGCTTCTGCCTCTGCCTGCCACTCTGTCTGCCTGTGCTCATTCGCTCTCTCTCCCTCTCTCTGATAAATAAATAAAATCTTTAAAAAAAAAAAAGAATACTAACTTCATTATACTTAGAGTTTCTAATGAGTTTGCAGTCAGATGCCATCTGCAGGCTCCTTTGGAAAGTGTAAAGTTCTATTCCAAAGAGTCCTGTTCACAAGGCTGGGAAGGTGGTGCTAGTTGTTAAGGGGAGGCTTCAGTTCCTCCTTACATGTCTCCACACCTTTTTTTTCTTTCTTTTTTGATGTGCTTATGACATGGCTGCTGGCTTCCCCCCAGATAAGTGGTCCAAAAGAGATCCAGTGTGTACTGTGCACGTATATGTTTATATACATAAATATATGTGTATATATATGTATTAATATATGTATATATGTGTTTATATATTATATATGTATATAACATATGTATGTATATAAATATATATGTACACGAGTCATGTAGTAACACTCCTGCCACATTATATTCACTAAAATAAAGAGACTAAATTCAACCTACGTTTGTTCATAAGCAGTAAATTAGTCTTCACCTTTTGAAGGGAGAAGTACCAAAGAAATTGTGGATATAATTTTAAATGACCACACTGACCTAATTGGGTTAAGTATTGCAAAGAGATTCTTTAAAAGGGTTTGTTAAAAAGAGAATTTATGAAAATATTTGAAATTTTGTAACGAATATACATTAGTTAAACAGGGAAGACATAGAACGAATAATGCCTTAATGTCTTAAACAGTCTTAAAATTCAACAATGTAACACTTTTAGGTATTGCTACACTCTGTGCAAGTTTTGACAAAACATTACCTAAATGAAAATATATATATACAACTGTTTTTTATACTTTTTTGAGATATATAGGTAAATGTAATCAAATCTGATATACTTTACCAACAAAAATAATCGCATTATAAAAACTGATTACAGTGATTATGCAAGTGCTAATCTTTCTATAGAACCTACTTTCCTTTTTCTTAAGATTGTATTTATTTATTTGACAGACAGAGGTCACAATAGGCAGAGAGGCAGGTAGAGAGAGAAGGGGAAGCAGGTTGCCCACTGAGCAGAGAGCCTGATGTGGAGCTCAACCCGAGGACCCTGAGATCTTGACTTGAGCTGAAGTCAGAGGCTTAACCCAGTGAACCACCCAGGTGCCCCTAGAATCTATTTTTCAACTAAAGATTAGTTTAGCATTTATAAGACTCATTTCTGAAATTTAAACAATCTCTGCATATGAGAATTTAAAGGTAGGTATATATTAGTTAACATTATCGGTTACAATTTATCATGGTAAATATATTACTTGTTTTTCTACTTCACAGACAATTCTTATTATGGTAGGTTTATGATAGTTATTTTTCATAAAATATTCTCATATTAGTCATTCCATAATGTAGTTTTTACATTAGTTCATGTTATTTTTAAGTGATCTATGTTATTTATTCAGTTACATATTACTTATATTAAGTGCAGATGTATATACTTTTATTTTTTTATTCTTTTGTTGTAGTCATTATGTGTCTGAAATGAGATGAGAGCTGGGGACACTCTGATCCTCAGAGTAAACATTGGACATAATTCTAATTTTTCAGCTAAAAGAGTCTAGAGACTCCATGTTCACTCCACTCTAATTGCCCCATGAGTTTCTTCACATTTCTTTAGTTTCTCTGATACCTTTGTGTACTGTTTCAATTCCTCTGTCATCTGGACATACACCTTCACTCCTTTAGTGATCCACTCTTCTCCTACCCAAATCTTCCTGTACCATGCGTATTTTACTTTATCGACTCTACCAGCACTGCCTGGGTATAGAGACTTCAAATTCTGTGCCACATAGACTTTTCTCCGGGCTGCCTGAGTGTCCCTAGGCCATGGCAGCTGGCTGCATCTAGAGTAATTAATGAAAGACAGGGAGCAAAACACACACACACACACACACACACACACACGCGCGCGCGCGCGCGCGTGCAGTCATAGGCAGAAGCCATAGGATTTTATTACCTAAACTTGTGACAATATTATCACTTCTGTGGTACTCTATTGGTCACATAGATCAAACTGAGAGGGGCTTCCAAAAGAGCGTGAACACCAGGAGGAAGGCATCACTGGGGGCCATCTTAGAGGTTGCCTGCCACAGTCTAGCCTCTGGCCCCAGGGATGTGGCTCACACATACAGAATATGCTCAATATATTTGCCTCCTCTCTCAGTTACAAGAGACAGAAGAAGCATGATCTTTTCAACTTTCCTGTCATGGTTTGGGCTTCTACTTACCCTATTCTTATTCAATTCCGCCGCTCCACCCCCTTACATGTACCCACATGCTTTCTCTCAAAGTGAACCAGCAAATTGTTCCTCTTCATTTAAGCAAACAGAGCTAGGTGTGTTACAGATCAGCTAAGGTCTTGATTTCTACTCAAAGTAGACTTTCCACAGGTAGCTTTCTTCTTAAGAGGAGTTCTAGCACCACGGAACACTGAAAAAAAATAAAATAAAATAAAATTTAAAGAGAAAACAAGAATGAAAAACAAAGCAAAAAAAAAAAGAGGAATTCTAGCTATAAAAGGAGTTTGATTTCATTTCAGTTTATTTGACTCTTTCATTCCCATATTTAACATAATGCTCACCTATGATAGGTAAGGGTTTGCTAAATTGAAACAAGTAATTATTTCCAAAGCAGTAATGTATATTTAAGTATATATACTTTATAAAAATGTTTATTACAAACTGTTCAACAATCAAGGCAGACTGAGTCAGCATTAAAAAAAAATGATAAGAAGCTAGGAAAACTCTTAACTGTAGTAGGTTAATGATGTGTTAGAATGGAGTGGTTGTAAACATTTTGTCACTGGGATCCATAATTTCTGAAAAGTTTAACGGAATGTCCATTCTTTCAAATACAGTATTTTTTATTTTTATTTTTATTTTTAATACTCTATAAATAAATAATAAGCTAATTTCAATAATCTATAAAATAGGCACTAAATTACCAAGTGTTTTAAGGGTAAACATTCTCATCCCTTCAAAAAATGGTGTTGGGAAAATTTGACAGCCACATGCAGAAGAATGAACCTGGACCATTTCCTTACACCATACACAAAAATAGACTCAAAATGGATAACAGGCCTAAGTGTGAGACAGGAATCTATCAAAATCCTAGAAAAGAACACATGCAACAACCTCTTCAACCTCGGCCACAACAACTTCTTGCTAGACATCTCTACAAAAGTAAGGGAAACAAAGACAAAAATGACCTAATGGGACTTCAAGATAAAAGGCTCTTGGATAACAAAGGGAATAGTCCACAAAACTAAAAGACAACTGACAGAATGGGAGAAGATATTTGTAAATGACATGTCAAATTAAGGGTTTGTATCCAAAATTTATAAAGAACGTACCAAACACAACACCCAAAGAAAAAAATAATCCAATCAAGAAATGGGCAGAAGACATGAACAGACAATTATCCAAAGAAGACATACAAATGTCCAACAGACACATGAAAAAGTGCTCAACATCACTTGGCATCAGGGAAATACAAATTAAAACTACAATGAGATATCACCTTGCACCAATCAGAATGGCTAAAATCAACGAGTCAGGAAACAACAGATGTTGGTGATGTGGAGAAAGGGGAACCTTCCTACACTGTTGGTGAGAATGCAAGCTGTTGCAGCCACTCCAGAAAACAGTATGAAGGTGCCTCAAGAAGTTAAAAAGAGAGCTTTCTTATGACCCAGCAATTGCACTACTAGATATTTACCCCAAAGATACGAATGTAATGATGTGAGGGGGCACATGCACCCCCAATGTTTATAATAACAATGTCCACAATAGCCAAACTATGGAAAGAGCCCAGATGCCCATCGACAGATGAATGGATAAAGAAAATGTAGTGTATATATATGTATGTACACACACACACACACACACACACACACACACACACACACACACACAATAGAATATTACACAGCCATCAAAATAATGAAATCTTGCTTTTTGCAATGACATGGATGGAACTAGAGGGTATTATGCTAAGTGAAATAAGTCAATCTGAGAAAGACATTTATCGTATGACCTCACTCATATGTGGAATTTAAGAAACAAAACAGAGGATCATAGTGGAAGAGAAGAAAAAATGAGACAAGATGAAATCAGAAGAGACAAATATGAAACAGAGGGTTGCTGGAGGGGAGTGGAGTAAGGGATGGGGTAACTGGGTGGTGGACATTGAGGACTGTGTGTGCTGTAATGAGCACTGGGTATTATATAAGACTGATGAACCACAAACCCGTACCCCTGAAACAAATAATGCATTATATATTAATTAATTGAATTTAAATAAAAAAATAAAAATAGAGTAAGCATTCCCAGTTTTAACTGCTGATCACTAATATAAATGTTTTCAGTGATGAATGTTGCCTCAATATTTTTTTACTCTATTTTTAGAGCCTTTTATCACTGTAGTTATTTTAAATGCAGAACATAATAATGTGTAGTTGATAAGATGTCAGTCCAGCATACAACAGAATCTTTCCCTTATCACCTCTTACTTGAAATATGTTCTCTATTGTTCCAGTGTATTTTTGATCATTAGATTATAATTATCTGTATTTCCGAGTTACATGAATTATGCAAGTATCCTCCAAAAGGTGTGAATGAGAAGGTTGTGATCAGATATAATGTAATGCATAATTAAGTCAGCTTCAGCAAAATTGTGAAGTAGTAGATTTTCTA
>ML110239.1:0-32264 GCA_003697995.1 Taxidea taxus jeffersonii | reverse complement strand
AGGCAGAGGGAGAGGGAGAAGCAGACTCCCTGCTGAGCAGAGAGCCAGACATGGGCTTGATCCCAAGACCCTGGGATCATGGCCTGAGCTGAAGGCAGACACCTAACTGACTGAGCCACCCAAGTGTCCCATATACCCACCCTTTTTGTGCTGTCTTGAACATTCCCCACCTGATATATCCCCTACATAAACATTTCTATCCAATTATATATGTATCAGATATTCAATTATGAAAAATATTTAGATATGAAGAAAATATATAATGAATCACATCCTTCTCTATATAGTTACACAAGAATGTGAGTGTTTAATATGTAATGGCACCTAAGTATGTGGGAATCAGTCCCAAATTTAGGAGCAGAAAAGACTTCCAAGAGTCTCTAAATTGTAGATATTTTTTTTAATTTTAGTTTTTTTTTAGTCAAAGAATATATGTATGTGAGTCAGGATGCATGAGGGGCAGATGGAGAGAGAATCTTAAGGAGACTCCATGCCCAGTGCAGAGCTCCACATGGGGCTTGATCTCACAACCCTGAGGTCATGACTTGAGACTAAGTCAAGAGTTGTATGCTTAAACAACTGAGCCACCCATATGCCCCTAAAATATAGAATGTTTTAAAGATTGAAAATAATAGCTAATATTTTTTGATCACTTAACAGTATAGGATTTATGCTAAATATTTAAATGTTCTTATTTTATCTTTTAAAAATGCTTTAAATTAGTACTATTGTTCCTTTTCTCCAGAGAAGGAATCTGATGCATAAGTAAGCCATGCTAGGTCATTCAGCTCTTAAGGGAGAGAACTGGGAGGTGAGCCTGTTTGTCTTTTACCTCAGAGCTTTGATGCTTTAAACACTGTAAGATACTAACACCAAATGACCAAAATGAAAATAGAGGGATTGGTTGTTTTTTTTTTTTCTTGAGATTTGCCTTATTTCCCCTCTCTCTTTCCCTCTTAAACAGTGCAGCAAGTCTTCAACCACTTCCCTTGTAGGCCAGCCTCTAATAAATGAAATTCTTGTTCTTGTTTTGTGCTGCTTGACATTACTATCACCTCTTACATCTTTTTCTTGATTTTGATGCTAGCTTATAGAGCTTTAAGGGATCTATTCTTTCCTTTCTTTTCTGAATGTTCTCTGCTCTCAGTCCCCACTTTTCTGAGAAGTGCTGACCTACTTTGTACAATTCTTTATAAAAAAAGGTCTGGGAGTCTGTTTTCCCAGACTGCTTCAATTTCCATTTCCAGCTCCTCTGCCTACCTTAAGTCTGATTTGGCTCCAATGAGATGATATATCTGTTCCCTATAGTTCCAGTTTATTTTTATTTTTTCTTGCAGTTTTATCTTCAGTGTAATAATCATTTAGAAGTATTGTTACTTTTACTACTTCTGTCAATTCAGTACACATTTACTGGATGGGATTTTATTTAAAATCAGTTAATATTTTCTCCTATTTTGTATTTTGCAACCGTGTCCACACAGAAAACAGGTCTTTGCAGTCACTGCATTACAGTTCTTCAAACATTTGAGTGATTGCTGTGTGTTGTGCATCATGTTTAGAAATGCCAGGTAGACATTGATACCTGATCTTAAGAAACCCACAGTTAAGTAGGAAACATATATTTCAAATGAAGTGTAGACAAAACATGCTGTTATAATTGCTATTAAGAGAAAGTAAATCTGACCTATGCTGATAGTGAAAGGTTGTTAAATAAGTGGGCTTTGTGCTAGGGATGGGCACAATTTTTGATTGTACAAACAGAGGGAGGGGTGTTGTTTTATATGGAAGAAACATCTCTGATAATAATTCTAGCATTGAGATAGGAATCTCAAATATTTGAATGGTTTTTGAATAGCTGGCTCAATTTGAATATAAGTTGTATGAAAAAAAAAAGCTGAAAAAGTAGATTTGGATTAGTTTGTATAAATCTATAAGTACTAGTCTAAGAAGATTAATGTTTATACAAAAGGAATGGAGAGCCATTGAAAATATTAGAAGTTTACAGATATCCTTATCAAAATCTGAAACTAAATCAAATACATGTAAATGGGATACGTTTACATTAATTTTTAGCATTATTATTTGTAAGTGAAAAGTCATACTGCAGAAAAGTCATCCTGCTTAGACCCAAAGGGCCAGGCCTCTGGAAACGGAAGCCTGAAAACCCAACCTAGGGTTAGGGTTAGGGCCTAGGGTCACGGCAGGCCTGATCTGCCTGGGGGCCCAAGCTGAGGGTGAGGGTCAGGCGGCACATCAGGCTTTGGGTTTGTGGCCAGGGGTGCCGCCAAAGTGGGGTTGGCAACAGATGGTCATGCAGCTTTCTCCCACTCTGAGTGGATAAGGATATCCTTATCCACCAATATCTGGAAAAGGATAGGAGATATTTTTCTAAAACTTTGTTATTATTTTCACCAAATATGGCCACAATCATGATTTTTATTATCAAATAATGCTTTGATTTAGTTATGTTTTTTCTATGGTGATGACCTTTTAAACCTAGCAAGAATTTTCTTTTTAAGATTTTATTTATTTGTTTGGCAGAGAGCAAGAGAGCACAAGTAGGGGAGAAGCAGAGAGAAGGGGAAAAGCAGGCTCCCTGCTGACCGGTGAACCAGACGCAGGGCTCAATTCCAGGACCCTGGGATCAAGACTTAAGCAGAAGGCAGACACTTAACTGATGGAGTCACCCAGGTGCCCCAGAAATTAGTATTGATAATTATCATAATAGTACCAAAAGTCCAGTCAGTTTAGCTGATTCAAAGCCAGATACTAGATACTAGAGTTGGAGGTGTTGTCTACAAGTGATATCACACATGCACCATATGTAAGTTTGTTGTTGAAAAGACTTGTTAAGACTAATATGGTATACTGGAGCTCCTGGGTGGCTCAGTCTGTTAAACATCAAACTTTCGATTTTGGCTTAGTTCATGATCTCAGGATTGTGAGATTGAGCTCTACGTTGGACTCTGTGCTGGTTGTGGAGCCTGCTTAAGATTCTCTGTCTCTCCCTCAGCCCCTACCCTCTCCTATCTCTTTCTCTTAAAAAAAAAAAGTAAAGACTAATATGATGTACTAACTTCTGCAAATCCCAGGAAATTGTTTGAAATGTGTTTCTGGGGCAACTTTGGAACCAGAGATGCAAACTTGGGTCTTAGCGTTATTTTGATAACTGAATCCTTAGGAATGGATGAGCAAGCAGACAGTGGAGAAGAAAACCAAAAAAGACAAATAAAAAGATTAGATAAATAAGACAAAAGCTAAGAAAGAAAAAAAGAGAGAACAAAAGTCAAAGAGACAATAATTTCAAATGTAGAAAGTAGTCAATCATGTTGATTGTTTTACAGATATAGTAGGAACAGCAGTAAAAGTAGAATATTAGATTTGGAAAATAAGAGGTCTTGGAGACCTTAAGAAGGACACTAAATATATTTTGATGATTAAAGAAAGGATTCTTAAAGTGTTCTTAAATAATCTGTACATTCCATTAGTATGCATGGACTTTGTGACGTCTATCAATCATAAGTAGGTGTGTGCAAAAAAAGTTATTGATAAAAAAGCAAAATGAGTATCACCAAAGAATTAGGCTTTTGATTTAATGGACAAATAAGAAACAGAAAGATTCAGTCATCCTTTGTATGAATTCACATCAAGAGAGTTGAAATAGATTATTTACAGTATTAGAAAGTATTTTTGCTATCCTTCTTGATACTAGCTATTATTTTATCTTCACTTATCCCTTATTTTTGTGTGTATCCAAAATTAACTTATGCACTTTAAATTACTGTATTCTATGTCATTGATAGTGGCCATGGAGACACTCCTATTTAGGCTTATGTTTATATACAAAAACATTAAATAAGAGCATGGCTTTTATTTTCAAGTAATTAATAAGGTAGCATATGATATATTTCAAGTGAATTAAGTGTTACTGTTTCAAAAAATTGAAGTTTTCTGAGAGCTAAGGCAGCTGAAAAACAGTTTGAGAAGGCTACAAAATTTGAACTAGTTCTTAAAAGAGGAAGGAATGTAATGAAGTCTTTGCAAGTAGAACATAGACACAGAGAGAGAAAAAATATGATTAGCATGTTGAGAGACTGTATTAGTTTGCTAGAACGGCCATAATGAAGCACCACAGTTAAACAACAGAAATTTATTGTCTTACAAGACAATACTATTATAAGACAATAGTAATATTGTAAGACAATATTGTCTTACAAGACAAGTTCAGATGTTTAGAAGTCTGAGATCAAGATGTTAGCAAAATTGAATCTTTCTAAGGAGTTGAAAGGCAGCAATTTGTCTCATATTTCTCCTAGTTTCTGGTGGCTTGCTGGAATTTTTGGTATTCTTTGGCTTCTGTTGTATCATTCTCATTTCTGCCTTTATCTTCACATGGTGTTCTGTGTGCACAAGTCTGTGTCAAAATTTCTCCTTTTTATACAGACACTGATCATATTGGATTGCAGGCCCACTCCACTCCAGTAAGAATTAATGTTAATTGGTTGCATCTACAACCACCCTATTTCCAAATAAGGCCACTTTCTACTATATTGGAGGTTATGACTACAATATATGAATTTTGAGGGGATGCAATACAGCTTATATCAGAACTCAATGAACAAATCATTTTGACTGAGACAAAGGGTTCATACAGAGGAAAAGTGGTAGAGAACATCAAAGGTAAAGCCAGGACCAGAAAGAGGAAACTCTGGAGTTTAAAATGCTCAGACTTGATTATGAATAGTTAATACTACTGCCTTTCCAAACTTATTGTAACCCCCAAGGCCTTTCTCCAAACACAATGTCAATGAGAAGCACAGTATATAAACTGGATGGAAAGTAGAGCCTTTCTGGTTGTAGTCCAATGTGAGATCTGTGGCTCTCCACGCTCCTGTCCCCCTCATCTCTGTGACAGTGACAGGGAATTTTAGGACATCCTGGAGCAGAATTTGAAAACTTCCAGTTCAGAGGATTAATCTAGAAAAAACAGTTTAGGCACAGCAGAAGAGGAGACCTAAATAGATTACTACAGTAAGGTAGAAATGAGAAAATGAGGCCTCATTGGGGTGGCACCAATGAGGAAGAGAAAGTTAATGACTCTACTAATGCAAGTGGTACAGTTTGTATAATGTTTGAATGGTAGTATCATGGTGATTGTATGAGGGAATAAGACTAATATGATTAATATTTTCAATTAATAAATGATTATAACATATAAATTTCCATTCCATGTCAAGCTGTGTCCTACTTGCTCAAGTTAATTAAACTAACACATTGAGATTTGAAACTAAAGCTGGTATGTAAGTCTTCTTGTTTTCAAAACTGTTTTCTTTATTACAGATCTTCCATGCCCTCAACACTAATATTTTGAATGTAGGTGACTAGACTAAAGAATTTTAATGTCATTTATAGAATTGTGACATGTTTGTATTTATAGAAATGGTAGTTCTCTTTTGCCACCTTAAGTTGAGATAATAGTAAAACCACTAAGAAGAAATGTCTTGGGAACAATTACAGATGTGAGAATTGTTCAAGACAGAAGTCCTATGTGACACCACTTGTGTCAGCTCTTCCACAACCACCTGAAGCTCAGTGCTCTGCTGGAAGGATTCACAGGGCTCAGCATATAGCTTTTCTCATACCTGATAATTACTACAGCAACATAGTAGGTATGTTGGGTGAGTGAGGGAGCAAGATATATCAGATTGCTTCTGGAGAGATCCATGTGCATTCTTCCTATGCTCTCCCTAAAGATATCATCTCAAGTATGCTTTCCCCAGACATGAACTACAACAAAAAAGTCCATGTGAGACCTAGAACTTAAGGAATTTGCAGGTGGGGTGGTGGGGATTCAGGGATGATTATATAGGCAAACTCTTATCTACCCACAACTATCAAAATTCTAGAATTCCAGAAAGAAATCAGATGTTCACCATCAATCACATTGGTTTTCTGTGTCATTAGGCTGGTATGATCAAGCGACCTTATCAATTACTGACAGAGGGATCAGTTTAAAAGCCAAGGTCCCAGAGGCCAACCAACACCCATCTCTGTCAGCAGGTCCTCCTAAAGCCCTGGACTGCCATGCTAACTCATGCATGCACATCATTTAAAAAGGAATCTGGTGTTACTTGTGAGAGCTAAGTGTCAAATAAGATACAAAGTAAGAAAAGTAGAAGAGCAAGAATTAACTATTGGGTTATGACCATACATATGAGTTCAGTCATCTATAAAAATTGATAATAGGGGCACCTGGGTGGCTCAGTGGGTTAAGCCACTGCCTTCGGCTCGGGTCATGATCTCAGGGTCCTGGGATCGAGCCCCGCATCGGGCTCTCTGCTCAGCGTGGAGCCTGCTTCCCCCTCTCTCTCTGCCTGCCTCTCTGCCTACTTGTGATCTATCTGTCAAATAAATAAATTTAAAAAAAATTGATAATAAATTGATTGCTTGAAGTAATGAGGAGAGTTAGGCTATATAAAGCTTTTAAGGAATATAATTTGTCAATGATCAACCTGTGAAAATGAAGGAAAGATTGTAAAGTATAAAAATTTAAGAATGAATCTGAAGATATGAGATATCAAATATTAATGACAACTTGTAACAGGCAGAATATGTGACTAGCACATCTTTGTAAAACAAGTAGAGAAATGGATCAGGAAATTGCATTCAATTTCCCTCAACTTTTACAATACCATGATATACATGTGTCTTTTGCTTTGCAGTTTAATTCCTGAATTATCAGATTAATATATGTACCCTACTTTTGAATGCATACCAAAGAATTCTTTATATTGCTTTAAAAACTAAATTTAAAAATTCAGTAAAATGTCTTCACAAATTCTGTTTTACAGGTATTAAATACAGGCATAACTTAATAATTTGTTATTATAGTAACATTATTTGTGCATTTTAATTATTTTTGGTCAGAATATTTTATCACAATTTCAAGAATTTGCATGTTACCATCAATCTCTATAACAGCATCCGTATTTATATCTTCATCCATACCCAAATCAGATTTTTCATGTTGCTAACTGATAGTTTTACTAGAGATTCAAAAAAGCAAAGACAAAAACAAATTAACTTGTTTTCCTTTGATCCCACAATATTTCTTCTCACAGCAATTTTAATGGTTACATGGTAATAATGTTCATTAAGAGAGTAGCTAAGCAATATGGCAATAGTATAACCATGTCCCAACAAAGGTAATTGATTGTATTGCCTTTGACAAGTTCCACTAATAGAATCCCAGGAATCTCAGTATCCTTCAAACCAATTCTGCCTTGGAAAATCTTCAGGATGTGTATCAAATGGGACCCAAAATACAGTACTGAAGATAAGTAAACATAAAACCACCTTCACTCTTACCAATGACTACTTGGTAGGTGCTTCAAAATGTCTCTTCTTTTCTCTCCTGAGCTATGTAGGTTCACAGCCTTTTGCTAGATTTCTCTACCATTTCTGAACATGGTCTTTGCATAACCAGTGTGCTCTGTTGAGCATCACATTGTTCAGATTGTTATTCTTTTGTTTAATACTCCCACAAATATAATTTATCTGTGCTATCATGCCAAACATAAATGCCAGAAAAACCTCGTACTCTGAAAAAATGCATTGAAATAAGATTAGAAAAATATGGTTGAGAGCAGAGTACTCAAAATCCACACAACTTTATCATTACAGTATTAACAGAAACAATAACAATTCTAGCAAAAATAGTACTATATTTTAAAAAGCATGCAAACTTCCTAGTAAGCCAAAATTACAGTGTATAAAAAATATTTTTTCTAAAATAGCAAAGGAAGAATGCACATAGTTTGATAAGAAAGAATTCTAAAGAAGGACTAAGATCTCTAAACTGAGCAATTAATGATTAAATGTCCAAATTTTCAGAAAACTACACAAGAAGCACCAACTCAGAGTATGTGACCAATCTATGTAAAATAAAAAAAAATATATATATATATACATATACATATGTATATATACATATATACATATATATATATATATATATAGTGAATTAGCATGGTGTGCTATACCACATTCTTCCACAATTTGCTGCATGTGGCTGTGTAGTTACTTTGCTTTCAGAAGCAATATTTGGTAGCATACTATATTAGTGTGTTGGTAAAACTATGCAACAAAATAATTCTTTTTTTTTTAAAGATTTTATTTATTGTCAGAGAGATAGAGTACAGGCAGGTAGAGTGGCAGGCAGAGGCAGAGGGAGAAGCAGGCTCCCTGCAGAGCAAGGAGCCCGATATGGGACTCGATCCCAGGACACTGGGATCATGACCTGAGCCGAAGGCAGTCGCCCAACCGACTGAGCCACCCAGGCATCCCCAAAATAATTCTTGTATACTAAAATATATGCACTATTTTTATTATAGAAGTGTGCATTAAAAGAGTAGCTTCTCCTAACTTGTATTTTTTTATTAACATATATTGTATTATTTGCTTCAGGGCTTCAGGTCTGTGAATCATCAGTCTTACAAAATTCACAGCACTCTTCATAGCACGTTCCCCAATGTCCAAAACCCAGTCACTCTATCCCTCCCCCACCATACCTCCAAGCCGCCCTCATTTTGTTTCCTGAGATTAAGAGTCCCTTATGGTTTATCTCCCTCCCTGGTCCCATCTTGCTTCATTGTTTTCCCTCCTTACCCACCACGAACCCCTACATTGCTTCTCAAATTCCTCATATCAGAGAGATCATATGATAATTGTCTTTCCCTGATTGACTTATTTTGCTTAGCATAATACCCTCTATTTCCATCCACGTCATTGCAAATGGCAAGATTTCCCTTTTTGATGACTGTATAGTATTCCATTATATATACCACCTCTTCTTTAGCCATTCATCTGTTGATGGACATCTAAGTTCTTTCCATAGTTTGGAAGTTTTCCTACCATTTTTATTTTTAGAATAAGTATTAATTCTTCTTAAATGTTTGATAGAATTCCCGTGGGAAGCCATCTGGCCCTGAGCTCTTGTTTTTTGCGGAGATTTTTGATAAATACTTCAATCTCCTTACTGGTTATGGATCTGTTCAGGTTTTCTATTTCTTCTTGGTATATCTCTAGGAATGCATCCATTTCTTCCAGATTGTCAAATTTGCTGACGTATAGTTGCTCATAATATGTTCTTAAAATTGCTTGTATTTCTTTGATGTTAGTTGTGATCTCTCCTCTTTCATTCATGATTTTATTTGTTTGGGTCCTTTCTCTTTTCTTTTTGATAAGTCTGGCCAGGAGTTTATCAATCTTATTACTTCTTTCAAGAACCAGCTCCTAGTTTCATTGATCTGTTCTACTGTTCTTTTGGTTTCTATTTTATTGATTTCCACTCTGATCTTTATTATTCCTCTTCTCCTGCTGGGTTTAGACTTTCTTTGGTGTTCTTTCTCCAACTCCTTTAGGTTTGTGGTTAGGTTGTGTACTTGAGACCTTTCTTATTTCTTGAGAAAGGCTTGTATCACTATATACTTTCTTCTCAGGACTGCCTTTGTTGTTTCCCAAATATTTTGAGCTGTTGTGTTCATTTTAATTTGTTGCCATGATTTTTTTTTTTCAATTCTTCTTTAATTTCCTGTTTGACCCATTCATTCTTCAGTAGGATGCTCTTTAACCTCCATGTATCTGAGTTCTTTCCAACTTTCCTCTTGTGGTTGAGTTCTAGTTTCAAAGCATTGTGAACTGAAAATATGCAAGGAATGATCCCAATCTTTTGGTACTGGTTGAGACCTGATTTGTGACCCAGGATGTGATCTATTCTAGAGAATTTTCCATGTGTTCAAAAGAAGAATGTGTATTCTGTTACTTTGGGATGAAATGTTCTGAATGTATCTGTGATGTCTGTCTGGTCCAGTGTGTCATTTAAAGCCACCTTTATTTCCTTGTTGATCTTTTGCTTAGATGATCTGCCCACTTCAGTGAGGGGGGTGTTAAAACCCCCTACATTTATTGTCTTATTGTCAATATGTTTCTTTGATTTTGTTAGTAATTGGTTTATATAATTAGCTGCTCCTATGTTAGGGGCATATATATTTAAAATTGTTAGATCTTCTTGTTGGACAGATGCTTTAAGTATGATATAGTGTCTTTCCTCATTTCTTATTATAGTTTTTGGCTTAAAATCTAATTTATTTGATATAGGAATTTCTAACCCAACTTTCTTTTGGTGCCCATTAGCATGATAAATTCTTTTCCACACCCTCACTTTAATCTGGAGGTGTCTTGGGGTCTAAAATGTGTTTCTTGTATACAGCATATTGATGGCTCTTGGTGGTTTGTTGTTGTTTAATCCATTCTGATACCCTGTGTCTGTTGACTGGGGCATTTAGCCCATTTACATTCAGGGTAATTATTGAAAGATATGAATTTAGTGGCATTTTATTGCCTGTAAGGTGACTTTTACTGTATATCGTCTCTGTTCCTTTCTGGTTTGTTACTTTCGGGCTCTCTCTTTGCTTAGAGAACCCCTTTCAATATTTACTGTAGGACTGGTTTGGTGTAAATTCTTTTAGTTTTTGTTTGTCCTGGAAGCTTTTATCTCTCCTTCTAGTTTCAATGACAGCCTAGCTGGATATTCTTGGCTGCATATTTTTCTCGTTTAGTGCTCTGAATATATCATGCCAGACCTTTCTAACCTGCCAAGTCTCATGGATAGATCTGCTGCCAATCTAATATTTCTACCATTGTAGGCTACAGACCTCCTGTTCTGAACTGATTTCAGGATTTTCTCTTTGTCTCTGAGCCTTGTAAGTTTTATTGTTTGGTGGTGGGGTATTGACCTACCTTTGTTGATTTTGAGAGTGGTTGTTGGTGCCCCCTGGATTTTGATGCTTTTTCCCTTCTCCAAACTAGGGAAATTCTCTACTATAGTTTGCTCCAATATATCTTCTGCCCCCTTCTCTCTTTCTTCTTCTTCTTGGATCCCAATTATCTAACATTGTTTCCTCTTATGGTATCACTTATTTCTCAAATTTCCCCCTCATGGTCCAGTAGTTGTTTATCTTTCTCTTTCTCGGCTTCTTTAGTCTCCATCATTTTGTCTTCTATATCACTAATTCTCTCCTCTGCCTTATTTATCCTAACAGTAAGGGCCTCCATTTTTTATTAGACATTTTTTTTTTTAATTTCAGCTTGGTTAGATTATAGTTCTTTTACTTCTCTAGAAAGGGATTTTATTTCTCCAGAAGGGATTTTCCAGTATCTTCCATTCTTTTTTCAACCCAGCTAGCACCTTCATAATCATCATTCTGAACTCTACTTCTGACATCTTACTAATGTTTGCATTGATTAGGTTTCTAGTTGTTGATACTGCCTCTTGTTCTTTTTTTTTTTTTTTCTTGTGGTGAGTCTTTCCTCCTTGCCATTTTATCCAGATAAGAATAGATGAATGAGAGAACAAAATACTAAAAGGATAGCAACAATCCCAGAAAAAATATACACTAACCAAATCAGAAGAGACCTGAAACTGGGGGGGAGAAGAAAGGAGAAAAAAAGAATTAAAGAAGAAAAATATATATATATTAGACTGGTGAATAGAACAGAGCCACACACTTGATTTGGGGTGTATTTTGGCCTGTTAGAATTGCCTCACAAAATTTTAAAGGAAGAGAAATATATGTATATATACACACACACACACAAAATAAGGGTAAACATGATGAGGGGATGGAATATGACTGTAAAGATGAAAATTAAAAAAAAAGATTCTAAAAAGGGAATTGATAAGATAAGAAGTTTGTTGGAAAAAGGGGGGGAAAAGGAAAGAATGTGATCAGGTTGGAGACTAGAACAAAGCCATGTGCTATATTTAGGGTATATTTTGATATGTTAGAAAAAACTGTATCCCACAATTTTAAAGAAATAGAAACCTATATGCATACAAAAAATATGGCTAAATACAATGAAGAGATAGAATATGAGTATAACAATGAAAACTAGGAAAGATTTTTAAAAAGGTATTGAAAAGATAAAATAGTTTAAAGAACATTAAAATAGGAAAGAGGAGAAATTTTAAAAAATAGAATAAGAAAAAAAATAAAATTAAAAAAATTAACTTGGAAAGGCTAAAGAATCATGGGGGAAAAAAGCCATGAATTCTATGTGTTATATTCCCATAGCTCTGAAGTTTTGCAGTTCTCATTGATTGGTGAACTTGGTCTTGGCTGGATGTTCTTGTTGATCTTCTGGGAGGAGAGGCCTGTTGCAGTGATTCTCAGATGTGTTTGCCCAAGGCAGAATCACACTGCCCTTGCCAGGGGCCAGGCTAAGTAATCTGCTCAGGTTTGCTCTCAGTAAGTTTTGTTCCCTGAATGTTCTAAGTACAGTTTTGTAGGATGAGAATGAAGATTGCAGCCTCCCAAACTCCAGCCCCATAGGAGCTGAGTGCTTGGGGCCCCACTCCTCACTGTAGCTTCAGAGAAAAACAGTCAATCAATTCCTTCTCCGTGGTCTTAGTCCATGCTCCATGCTCACATGGCCTGTTACTGAGAGTTTCTATCTCTGGCACATGGTTCTGTTTGGAGTCTCCAAAACCAAGCAGATCCCTGCAGTGTGCTCCTACACCACTCCTCTGTGCCAGAGGAGGAAAGAGAGAGTCTCCCCAGATCTACCACTTGTGGGTCCCTACTCGAAGAGCAGCGTCCCAACTCTGCTTCAGATCACCATAGGTAACCCTCAGCTGAGAGCACCCACTTGGCTCCATCTCTGCAGCCAGTTTGCCCTCTTCAATAGCTGGGAGCTCTGCACACTCAGACACCTCTGGTATTTTGTGACCCCTTGGGTCCTGAGACCACACTTTCTCAGCAAGGGCTCCACCCCCCTCTTAGTCTCTGTAGCAATATTCCTCAGTGGAGCAGACTTCTAAAAGTTCCAATTTTGTGCTCGGCTGCTCTACCGCTTCCTGGAAGCCTGTGCTCCCCCCAGAGTCTCTCTTCCCATATATCACCTCAAATTTACTTCTCCGCACAACCTACCTTGCAGAAAGTGGTCATTTTTCTGTTCCCAGAATTGCTGCTCTTCTTCTCTTCAATCTCCTGTTGAGTTTGTAGGTGTTCAGAATGATTTGACAAATATCTAGCTGAACTCTTGGGACCTGATGATATTTAGGTCTCCTACTCCTCTGCCATCTTGCCCCTTCTCATCTAACTTGTATTGTGCATTATATTAAAAATTGTGTTTAGGGGACGCCTCGGTGGCTCAGTTGGTTAAGCAGCTGCCTTCGGCTCAGGTCATGATCCCAGCGTCCTGGGATTGAGTCCCACATTGGGCTCCTTGCTTGGCAGGGAGCCTGCTTCTCCCTCTGCCTCTGCCTGCCACTCTGCCTGTGCGCGCTCTCTCTCTCTCTCTCTCTCTCTCTCTAACAAATAAAATCTTTAAAAAAAATTGTGTTTAGGGCCACCTGGGTGGCCCAGTTGGTTAAGTGTCTGCCTTCAGCTCAGGTCATGATCCCAGAGTCGTGGAATTGTGCCCTGAATTGGTCTTTCTGCTCAGCAGAGAGCCTGGTTCTCCCTCTCCCTCTGCCTGCTGCTTCCTCTGCTTATGTGTGCTCTCTCTCTGTGTCAAATAAATAGATAAAACTTTAAATATATACATTTAATTAAATATATATATTATGAATATATTTTTATATATTTATATATAATATAATATAATATAATAATATAATATATAAATATATATAATTAAATATATTTATTTAAAGATTTTTATCTATTTATTTGACAGAAAGAAACACAGTGAGAGAGGGAACACAAGCAGGAGGAGTAGGAGAGGGAGAAGCAGGCTTCCCGCTGAGAAGAGAGCCTGATGCAGGGCTCAATCCCAGTACCCTGGGATCATAACCTGAGCCAAAGGCAGATACTTAACAATTGAGCCACCCAGGCTCCCCCCAAAATATATATTTTAGGTATAACAAATAATATAACAAATCATAGATGAATTCTTTGCTCTGGCTCTGTTTTACTTTGATAGATTTCTAGAGTTTTCTTACATTAGGACTAAAAGCATAAGTTACAAAGGTTGAGCAAGAAGCTTATCCAAGGATTGTCTTCAAAATAAACTCCCTTTTAGCAATCAGTTCTTCTTCCTTGACCAAGTTTTACAATTCATCCCTCTCTTCCATCAAAAAGAGCCTCCTTGGTTCCTCAAGTAAGTAAATAGCAAGTTTGATCAGCCCTCCAAATGAAGCCTGGGTACATCTGAATTTATGCTGGTTATTACATAACACAGATCTTCATTCTAGGATTTCCACCCCACATTTAAAATTAGTTTATTACACATCAATGTTGCCTGGCAAGTTATTAAGATGTGTTTTCTAGTAAATTGGATATCATTCAATTCCACAAACATTCACCATACCTGCTTTGCACTACAGATGCAACACCGTATATACATTAGGTTATTTTCCAGCCAGTTCACCCAACTATTTAAATCATATTGTAACTAAAACACCATGCAGGCAATCATGAAGAAAGTAATACTGTGAATATTGGTTTTTGAAGGAAGACACACTCAATGTTCCAACTTACAGTGACATGTGGTCATTTTTCTCTGTACCTGTTCTCCAAAATAATGATGTCCCTTTCTTGATCTGCCTTCATTTTGTCCTCATCTTCCTAAAGATGATTTGGTGCTAGATTCTTTTTGGAAAGTCACTTTTGACAGTGGTCATATAATAAGATATTGCCTAAGTGACAAAGATGGAAGTCATAAAGAATAATTGGGAGTGAAGTTTTTGAGATTCTGTATACAGTCAACTTCTAAGACTACCCTTCTCAGGTTTTCCTGTATCAAAAGGAAAGGCAGATAAAATCAAATGCTGTCTTTTGTTATTTGAGACTTCATAGAGATTATTGCAAGACAAACCACAAAAGAAAAAATATTACACTCTAGAAAATTTGATTCTTCATCTCACAAACACACATATTAGTATACTACTCATTAATCACTAAGTAAATTTTATAATTAGAATATATTCAGTCTACAGGTGGACATACCCTCAAGGCAAATTATTTAAAATAGAGGAAATAGCACTTGCATGGCTTCAGTTCACTGGGTACCCTTTCTTAATATATCATCGATCTGGGGAACTTCTATTCTTAGCAATAATGTCCTATGGGATATGCCTCTGCTGTTGCCTTGAGTGTCAGCTTTTTCTGCTTAGACCAGGTGTGTGCATGTGGTTCTTCTCTTAGGATTCAGATAACACACAGACAACCATATCAGCAAATGTCTACCTTAAGCAAGCATATTTGTTAATGAGATAACTGCTTAAAAGTGTCAGGCTGATACCTGCTACAGTTTTCAATAAAACACTGTTTTCAGGCTGCTTCTGGCAAGGAAACTTTCCACCAAGCTCCACTTTACAACTGTTCTACAGTCCCTGAGGTTAGCCATCTGTCAGGGGATAAGTAGGTGTTTAAAAGGGATGTGTCAGTGTGATTTAGGTCTTGGGTGTGGTTGTGAAGCCTAATATTATTTCTCTGACACCTTTTTATTGGGAAAACACCTGCCTACAGTCCATCTTACTTTCTAGTTGCAAACTGTAGCTATGGTTTGGGTACAGGTCATCTAAATAACTGAAGAACCACACCAATGTCTAATCGAACCCAAAGGGTCCACTTTGTTAATCAGGTCTTAACTGATACTTTGATGTTCATTAAACAAACATAATTTCCACTTGAGCATGACACCCACCAAAAGGATATTTTTGGTTGTCCTTCATAACCTTCCGATCTTTCTCAAGCATCCCAAATTTTATCCTCATCCAAACTTAAATAAATTCATACTTTCCTTGGTCATCCATTGATATATGGTAATTACTAGATTTATTTGAGATAAAATTATTTTTGTTGGATATATTCTGTTTATTGACTTGCCTAATGTGGTCTGAAAATATTATAATTGAGTAATTATAAGACCTTAAGCCTAAGCACATAATAGCCTGGGGCTACTCTGAACACCTGATTTGATTGAAGCTTAAGGACTAATAGAGGAAAACTACAATGGGCAGATCTAGCACCAAATTAAAGAGAGTATTTTAAAAAGTTAGTATGCTTTTCTTGGAAGTAGAAACATCTCCCTTCCAGAGACAGGCCTAGGTTTTCTGGGCCTGAAGCTTATAAAGTTCTATACTTCCATATGAGAAAGCACACAATGGGTACCTGGGTGGCTCAGTTGGTTAAGCATCTAACTTGAACTTCTCTCTCCTCTCTACTCATCCTTGCCTTTATCCCTCTATTCCAGGAGTCCCTATCCCCCCTTTAGAACCAACTGTGAATGGATAGCTAAGATTTCCTTTTGACATCCTTGCCTCAAACTCTCCCAATGAAACCAGCCCTACCCTTTTATAAGACAAAGAGTTTTCCAAAAAATAAAGCTCCATTTACTTATAAGGTACTTCCCCATCACCATTCCCATAATTAAATCACAAAATATAAAGGTACTTATTTTTTATTAAATGACATTTAAAAAATAATGTGAACTCATTAGCAGTGGCTGGCATATACATGATAAACAATAACTGATTCTGGTGATCACTTTGCTGTTAGTAGTTGTTGAAACAGCAACTCTAATAGGTATTATTTAATATTAATAATGATAATTAACATTACATTTACAAACAGAACATAATTTTATTTTTCCCTATGTCTCTGTTCCAGATCATAGCTACTCTTTTGAAGTTTTTATTGTTGTCAGTAATGGAGAAACAGGAAATAATACAAACTTTTGTAAACTCCATATATCATTATTTTAGCCCTAATTAGTACAAAGCCTGTGTTTTCAGGTACACAGACCACTGAAGTTACAAACATACACAAATGCACCCAGCCTGAGATTTATCTTAAAATTTTGTTATATAAGTTAGTGTTTCAGGAAGGTGATGGCGTAAAGATCAAAGTCAGAATGGGGCTGGTGGCTGGTTTTGGGAGAGGGTAGTAGAGAATGTCATACTTTGCACCCTGTGGTTGGAGAAAAAATAAACCTTGGAGCTCCCTCTGCAGTCAGTAGGACATCTAGGTTGGGTCTACTTAAGTATTGAGGAAGTTTTAATACTCAGGTTACAGTGTTATTTCTTAGTGAAGGATGTGGGACTTGAGGTATACTTTGAACTGTTATGTAAATATGGATACATAAAAATAGAAGATTTTTACAAGCAGAAACAAAAGAAATGGGGCAAGAATAAATGATAAACTTAGAGTTAACACTAACTGATATCATAAACTGGATATACTAGAATTGCCTCTAAAATTCCTTCTTGAGCCCATTGTGTTGTTGATGTTATGCTATTATTGTTATTTGTTGTTGTTTGCATGACAGTCAACAGTCCAGTCTGGAGTGTCCTGATACACCACAACACTTTGGGCCATGCCACCTTCTTACTGAACAATATTTGCCTATTTTAATTTTAACCTAAGCAAAGTGCAATTAGGGAATAAATCTGCTTCCAAACTGAAAAACATCCCAAAGCCAACTCTAAATGAATTTGGAATCATTTAGTATTTAGGATTATCCACAACACTACTTCCTTCCAATTACATGGCTAAACAAAAGTAATTTGAAACAAAATCTCTAAGAATTTGGCATATTTAATCATTATGATGGGGTTTAATTACTACTGATCATTGAAACCTTTATATGTATTACAGGGAAGCTAAAAATGTAATAAGATTAATCAAGAATATTGTAAATATTAAATGGATTTTTAAAAAAACATACTAACCTATTAAAATGATCTATCTTGCTACAAATCACAGCAAAATTCTACAACCCTACATAGTAATAAAATATTACAAGTATATTTTATCAAATGCAAATAAATATAAACTGCTGATAATGTAGTTTTCTATCTTCTTTCTATCTTTCTTTCTGTCTTTCTTTCTATCTTCTATCTCTGAGGTCTATTCTTTTTTTTTTTTTTTTCTCTAAGGACCTATAGAAACTGTTACTTTGGAAGGGGACATGAGGGAAGTGTTATGAGAGAGTTTAATTTTTTGGTCTGGAAACATTTTTTAACATAAGTAATCCAGAGAAAACTGCCCACTTAGAGTTTAATCATTGGCTCTTTGAATGGATTTCTTAAAAAAGAAATTTCAAATTTGATTATGAATTCTTCTTAAGTATGTTTTAAAGCAAACTATTTGTGAAATATATAATCATTGATGCCTATTTAAAACTATAGGAAATTCGGGGTGCCTGGGTGGCTCAGCGGGTTAAAGCCGCTGCCTACCGCTCGGGTCATGATCCCAGGGTTGTGGGATCGAGCCCTGCATCTGGCTCTCCGCTCTGCGGACAGCCTGCTTCTTCCTCTCTCTCTCTGCCTCTCTGCCTGCTTGTGATCTCTGTCTATCAAGTAAATAAATAAAATCTTAAAAAAAAAAAAACTATAGGAAATTTTTGGAAAACCCAACATATTTAATGTTTGTCTTTATTATGTCTAGGAATATTATAAAGAATTAGGTATTCTAATAGATACACTTCAAAGTACGTTGACATATGATTCATGACAGTTTAATTTAGTAGTATAATAATTTTAACTACATGATTTGTATTCAGAGACCTAGATTGGAAAATTGTTAGTTATTTGGTTAGTGTATTGACCTCCTTCATCCTCAATTTCTTCATCAATAAAATGGGGATAAAAATCACAGCTGTTGTTAATATTAATAATAGTTAATACTAGGGTGCCTGGATGGCTCAGTTGGTTTAGTGTCCAACTCTTGATTTTGGTTCAGGCCATGATCTCAGGGTTGTGAGATTGAGACCAATGTCAGGTTCAACACTGGGTGTCTAGCCTGCTAAAGATTTTCTCTCTCCCTCTTCCTCTGATCTTCTCTCTCTTCCTCTCACTCATAAGAAAAAATAAAATTTAAAAAAAAAAAGTAAATGCTTAGGACAAGCATTTGACTTTCATAACTATTCAACTAAACTGAGTCATGTTTTTATGACTAGTAGGAAAATCATACATAATAATGCACATAAATCATTTAGCACAAAACCTGCCATACTGAAAGCACTCAATAATTATTTGTTGTTATTGTTGTTATAAAGTGTAAAATGCTTAGCACTGAATGTGGTAGGTATTCATTAACTATCAGTTCCCCCTTGCTTTCATATGCAACATATACATATCCCTGGGGAATCTGTGTGGTTTGGTGCGGTATCATTGTCTTTCATGCTAAAAAGACTTACATTTCTGTCACTCCTTTGCTACTTCCAATCTATGTGACTTGTACAATCATAATAATGAAATGAAACATTGTGAAAGACTTTGAAATGGGCCCAGCTGGGTGCCTTCGATGGAAAACTGGGTGTTTTCTAAGCATGTCCTCTTAGATTGTCTGATTCTCATGGGTCTCTGTGCCTGTCATTATCTTGGAGCTATTTTACAGCTCTGTACATTGTAGATAACTAATAGCGATGAACACGATTATTTTCCATACACATGAAAATAAATTTTGTTCTAACAAAATGTGCCTGACTTCCCTCTCTCCCTGTGGAACGCATAAGTTTCGCAATATTTATAAATAGATTTTATTATTACTTAATGTGTTTGTGTATGTGTGTGTGTGCGTGTGTGTGTGTGTGTGTGTGTGTCTATGTTTTAGTTCTCCTTAGAACCAACTATAATATCTTACTGGTTTCCTCATTAACTGATGAGTTAAGTAAAATCTTTGGTATACATTCATTTTATATCTGTATGAGAGTTATGATTATATGGTTATATTCTCTTCTAAAAATTATACTTTTACATGCTTAATATTCTAAATATTCTTTAATGTATTAAACTTAGAAGTCAGAAATACTACACCTTGGGGTGCCAGGGTGGCTCAGTTGGTTAAGCCAGTGCCTTTGACTCAGGTTATGATCCCGGAGTACCAGGATCAGGTCCTACATTGGGTTCCCAGCTCCATGGGGAGTCTGCTTCTCCCTCTGGTCTTCTCCCCTTTCATGCTCTCTCTCACTCTCACTCTCTCTCTCCCTCAAATAAATAAAGAAAAATCTTAAAAAAAAAAAAACACTACACCTGGATGCATGGCATCCTTTTAAAAGACTCATAACAGATGTGCTCAATCTAGTGTACCATAGAAGGCCAAGACTATAAATATGTTTGAAATAATAAGTCTAGGATCTCTAGTTGTTCAACCATGGGCAAATCACTTATATTTCCTCTTCCAAGAAATGGAGACAATAATGTCTGCCTCATAGGACTGTTGTTGAGCTTGATTGTGATAGTGGAGACATGCAGTTAGCTCAGTACCAACCACATCAATGAACAGTAGTGATTGCTATTATGGAAATTCAGCATCTGACCAGGCAGTCCATTTCACTGCTTAATAGTTCTCATACTTAGCAGGTGTTTCTTACAAGGAGCTCTAATCTTGTCTGTTGTCACTTTCATCTTCTAGTTTGCTTGTCTATTTGGTTTGGTATTATGCCATTTTACTCCTTTCCACATGACCATAGTTCAATTTTATTTTTTTAAGATTTTTATTTATTTATTTGACAGACAGAGATCACAAGTAGGCAGAGGCAGGCAGAGAGAGGAGGAAGCAGGTTCTCTGCCGAGCAGAGAGCCCGATGCGGGGCTCAATCCCAGGACTCCAGAACCCACTGAGCCACCCAGGCGCCCCCATAGTTCATTTTTTTTTTAGTACAAATGCTATTTCTATCCTAAATAGCTCTTTCAAGTTAAATATCCCTTCTTCCTTTATCTGTTTTTAGTACTGCATATTTCCCAGATTCTTTACCCACCTGGTTATCTTGTAGTTTATAAGGGTTATCATCAAATTACTCTGTTTAGAACTTAACACCAAATCCTCCTTGTGATCTGAACTATTAGTCAAGGCATATATTTCCAGGAATTCAACACAAGGATACTTTACACTTATTAATTCTGATACATTTGGACTCATTTTGAGTTTATTATAGCTGACTAATATCTTCAAGTCTTTTTTCCTACCTTCACTCTCTCTCATTTTCCTTGCACATTTGGCATTTTGAATCAAAAGTTAGAATTTACATGTATCATTATTGATAACAGTAATAGCCAATCATATACGGTACCACATTTAGCACAGAAAACAACCTTTGGAAGTAGTTACTCTTACAGATTTAGATCAAGTATATGAAGCACATATTATTTCTTTTGGGCAAGTAGGAGGTAGTCAGTAAATGTTACCAGTTTATTCTAGTCATTCAGCACTTACCCTCTAATTTATTGCTTTCCTAATCATTGTCCAGGAAATCTCACAGGTAGGTCACAGGAGCTGCTGTCTAATCTCCATCAGGCTAGGCACAGTTGACCTATTTCCCCTATGGAAATAAAGTGGCATCTGTTCATCAGATATTTCTTATCATTTTTTTCCCCAGTGGGAAAAGTAGCAAGTGAGAGTTTTCAGTTAGTTTACTTTATAGTTTAGTTTACTTTCAGCTTAGATGCTAAAAATCAATTTACATTTAATCACTTAAACCATGTTTTAGAGTCCTACTTCACAGTGCTACTATTTCTCCCATTTAAATTTTTAAAAGAAATTTTAAGATTTTATTTATTTATTTGACAGAGAGATCACAAGTAGGCAGAGAGGCAGGCAGAGAAAGAGGTGGAAGCAGGCTCCCTTCTGAGCAGAGAGCCTGATGCGGGACTCGATTCCAGGGTCCTGGAATCATGACCTGAGCCTAAGGCAGAGGCTTTAACCCACTGAGCCATCCAGGTGCCCCAAAAGAAATTTTAGTAATAACGAGCCCCTTTTCTTTTCTTCAAAATCAATTAGAAGATCTTCCAGAATGAGGCATTCAATTCTAGAAAAATATTAAGAAGGCATAAATGTCCTCTGAGAACAAGGTAAATGAAAAGTTTGTTTGTTTAGGCAGAAATTTCTGATCATTTATTGTCTTCTGCAGTGAATTGTGTCTTTCAAAAAGATTTGTCCAGGGGCATCTGGGTGGCTCAGTGTGTTAAAGCCTCTGCCTTCGGCTCGGGTCAAGCCCCGCATTGGGCTCTCTGCTCAGCAGGGAGCTTCTTCCTCTCTCTCTCTCTGCCTGCCTCTCTGCCTACTTGTGATCTCTCTCTGTCAAGTAAATAAATAAAATCTTTAAAAGAGAGATTTGTCCAAGTCCCAACATTTAGTATGTGAATGTGACCTCATTTGTAAATAAGGTGTTTTCAGATATAATTAAATTAAAGATCATAAATTGACTCATCCTGAATTCAGAGTAGGCCCTAAATCCAATAACTGGTGTCTTTATTTTTTCTCAGCTTTTATTTAAATTCCAGTTACTTAGCATACTGTGTAATACTAGTTTCAGGTGTAGAATGTAGTGATTCAACACTTTCATACAATACCTGGTGCTCATCACAAGTGCACTCCTTAATCCCCATCACCTATTTCCCCCTTCCCCTACCCACCACCCCTGTAGTAACCATCAATTTTTCTCTATTGTTAAAAGTCTGTTTCTTGGTTTTTTCTCTCTTTCCCCCCCATGTTCATTTGTTTTGTTTCTTAAATTCCACATATGAGTAAAGTCATATGCTAAGTGAATAAGTCAGTCAGAGAGAGAAAAATACCATATGACTGGTGTCTTTATAGGAACAAAAAGGGATATTTGATCACACAGGAGAGAAGGCCAGTGAATATGGTGGCAAACTGGAGTCCTACTGTTACCAAGCAAGGAATTCCAAGAGCCACCAGATGATGGAAGAGGCAAGGAAGAATTCTCCCCTAGAACCTTCAGAGAGACTGCAGCCCTGCAACATCTCCATTTGGAAATTCTAGTCTCTAGAACTGTGAAAGAACAAATTGTTGTTTTAAGCCATCAGATTTGTGGTAATTTGTTGTATTAGCTCCAGGAAACTAGTATACCTTCCATAGACACTCTTAGTTAACCAGTATGTTAAAGAAATAACATCAACTTTCTGCATAACTTCTCTATTTCTACATTTAGCAATTATAAAAATGGGTAATCTACTGTTGTGGAGGCAATTAACTCTGTTTTCTAGGCTTATTTAAAGTATCATTTACTTTTATATTGTTTTTTCATTTCACAAGATTTTACTGAGCACCTTCAAATACATTATAATACTGTGGTGAACAAAACGGAAAACACACACACACACACACACACACACACACACATTCTGGCTCCAATGGAGATTTAAACTGGGAAAGAGTAGATATAAAATAAATAGTAAATTATGTAGTGTCGTTAGCAGAGTAAGGAAAATGAGATTGTATGGAGGGACATGATTATAAATTCAAAATGTTAGCACAGACTTGAATGAGGTGATGTTTGGAAAAAAAATGTTTAGAAGGAAGTAAGTGAATACGACATGGTTATATCTAAGGGGATATAATTCTAGTTAGAGGAAACAACCAATGAAAAGGCTCTCATTTTGGGATATGCTTAATATTGAGAAACAGAATAATGAGGCCAGAGATAATGGCACTAGAAATCAAGGGACCACAAGGACTTCACTCATGAGATGCATAGCCATTGGAGGGTTTTTAAGAGAGCAGTGACATGATCTGACTCATGTTCAGAAAAGATGTTTTTAATCATTTTTGTGCCACGAATTCATTTTGGATGTTTCCAATTGGAATCATTTTTATTTGAGGTTCATTTCAATATGGACTATTAGAAGAATGTTTTGATGTTAATATCACTAATGTGTAGATAATACAAAGTAAAATGTATCACATATTTGTGATAGAGTTAAATACATGATTCATTAAAAATCCAGCCATGTATATAATAAATACTGTAATTTTGAAATAATGATGAATGTAAATGATATTTTAAGATATCTATGGCAACTAAAATGTGATATGAAAACATCTTTAAATTGTTTGGTGACCAAAATGGGAATACTGTTAAGAGTACCATGACTTGTTGTCTATATTCATAATCAATGAAATGGCTCCCTGAATTCTATCCAAATTAATAACATTGGTTTGTATGTATGTTGTAATGAAATCAAGAGTAGAAGCAGAAACACCAATAATCTATGTATCATATGTTTTAACTTAGACTGGCATTTTGCCACTTAGAAATAAAGAGATGTTCATGATAATGTGGCTATTTCAATATGTAACTGCAAGCCTCTTATGGTCTTAATGTTCAAATGTAAGAAGGAAAGAAAGAAATTACACTTTAGTTTATATTTAGTTTATCATGGTAAGTCTGATACAGTTACAGTATAAATATGGGGAAAGTAAGAGTTTACTCCCTTGAAGATGACCATATTTTCCCCCAGGAGCATGTTTTTTTAGGAGATAGATGATATAGATATAGGTCTTTGTTTGAGATACACACACACACACACACACACACACACACACACACACATTCTATTTCCCAATTTATGATATGCATTTTTTCTCCTATATTTAAAAGGAACCTAGACAGAAAAAAATAACTCAACTAAAATATCACCAATACCCTACTTGTGTTACATTATTTGAGTTGTAATCCAAGCCTAAAATAGTTTAGTTTTCAGAAGGAAATACACCTACACAAATTTACACTAAATCTCTCTCAAGTGGAAAAGAAAAACCTCATAAAATTTTAACAAATATCACTTAATTTTAAATGCCTTACTGTCATGTAGATCTTAAAACTCAACAACGTTGAAACTGAATGTAATTCTGGGCCTTAAAACAAAGAAAGTTTTGCATTAATTTTCAATGTCTTAGCCAAATCATGAAGAAACAAAAGGATCTATTTTGGAAATTTCATCATGTAACTAATAATCCAAAAGTCATTTTAGTCACTTGATTACTGATAAGCAGCGTAATTTTATAGACCTCATTAAAATGTTTCACTCTTTCAGAATGTGCTAGTATATACTCTTTTACTTTACATATCACAATTCAGTTAAGTATACATTATACCTAAGTAAGTTCACATATCAACTCTGTGTTAAATGTATGGCATTAAATATATGGAAAGTATATTCAATTGATTGTGACTTTCATACTTGCATTGTTTGTTTTTGCCTAATCCCCACTTTAAAATATCTGGATACACCAAGTAGAGTGTGTAGATTTTCTTTTTAATCAACATATTTTTGCTGCTTCTGAAATAGGTGTCAACCTAAGTTTTGTCCTTGCCACAGGCTATGAAAGACAGTACTTTGAAGGCTTTTTTGTTTGTTTTGTTTTGTTTTGGTAATCCAATAAGGCATGTTCTGAGAAAAAAGTCAAAGACATCTCTTTAAAAAAAATAATAAACTTTCAAGAAAGGTTAAGACACAGTAATAAGGCCGCACCTGGCTGGCTCAGTGTGTTAAAGTCTCTGCCTTAGGTTTGGGTCATGATCCCAGGGTCCCGGGATGGAGCCCCCCGCATTAGGCTCTCTGCTCCGCGGGGAGCCTGCTTTTTCCTCTCTCTCTCTCTGCCTGCCTCACTGCCTACTTGTGATCTCTGTCTGTCAAATAAATAAAATCTTTAAAAAAAAGACACAGTAATAATAGTAGACCATTATAACTACTTAGAAAATTCTATAATAAGATTTTGTATCTTTCCATATTTCTATTGATATTCTAAGTAGAACTTGAGATTTAAAAGTTGGGAATATAACATATGAATCAGCTTAACATTTAAGAACATGCATTATTAAAAAGGTGTTGTTAAAATGTCATATTGTAGGAGCTACATTAGCATTGTTTTAAAGGTTAGCTATATTACATGTGTCTTTAGAATCTCAAGGAATCTATAAAATTTAACTATATATGCATATGTTATATTTCATATCTACATAGATATTTTACCTATTGGGGGATATACATGCATATATGCACACACACAAATATATTTATAAGTAGATAGCAGATGATAAATATTTACTTGTGGGCATGAAATGCATATATACAGAGAGATAGAGAGACTGTCATTTTATAATAACAGGGATTAGCCCTGCTAGCTAGTAAGTGGGTAGAGTGAATGTAGTGATTTTGTGAATTGCCTTTATAGCCTAAGAATCAAGAAAATATAGGAAAGCTTTTCTGCTGCTTTGGCCGAAAGTGGTTCTTTGTTGGATCCATATCCTATTTCTGTTGACCCCTTGAATAGGGTGGCTCAGCTATTCTTTGCTTTCATGTCTTATCTCATTTTATCCTAACAACTCTATAAAGGCACATATTATTCTCTCCAGGTTATGGGTGATAAAACCAAGGGATTGAATCACTTCTATAATGGCACACTGCTGTTCTTTCCACCTTTAGAGCGCTTTGATTTCCACAACATTTTCAGTGTTTATCAGTGGAGAGTGGGATTTAAGGCTATCTGCATCAGAATCAAATCACATAAGATTCTTGTTTAAAAAAAAAAGTATATTTTTGAAAAGTGCCTGCACCTTGTCAAAGCAGAATCTAAAAGAGGAGACACTGGAACATGCATTTGGTACCAACAACCAAAGTGGTCATTTTGTTTATGAAAGGCCAAGGTTATGGCTAACAGAAAATGAGCCCTAGATCCCTGACTGCTGAGTCATTGCCTAGAGCCTTGTTTCACAAAATGTGGTCTGTACACCACCAACACTGGTGTAACTGGAAGCTTGTTAGAAATGCAGAAGCATAGACCCACAGTGAAGTTTAGCATGCATGATCTCCAGGTGATTTGTGTCAGAAGTCCTGCCTCAAGACTTTTTTATTATTCACCCCATTTGGTATTTCCCAAACTCTTTTAAAATACCAATAATCATCAGGGAGCATTGTCAACCACAGCTGTCCCCAGTCTTTTCTCTGGAGATTGGTTCTCTATGTCTGAGGAGGTGTCTGGAATCTGTATGTTCAGAAAGCACCTCAGGTGATCATTGTCATTGGATAAGTTTGTAAAACATCATTTCTATGATCTTTATACAAACTCTGGTGTGTATAGCTGTTGGTTGTTGGAGTTTAGGACTGGTATTTGAGTCATTGATCAACAGACAGTTGGAACAAATTATCTGTATCAGTGCAGAGGCAGCATGATGTGAGGATGATGAGCACATGGATACAAGTGTGTGCCAAAGTTATTTAAATTCTCTGCCCCTCAATTTCCTCAAAATGAGGACAATAATCCTATATACTTTATAGAATTGTTGTGAAGAATAAATGAATTTTTATTAAAAACCCTAAAAGAGTTCCTTCTTACCTGATATTACTCATATGTAGCTTCCCTACAAAGCCCTTTATAACGGGGCCCTTGACTTTTTGTTTGTACTTCTCCAAACATTGCAGTGTCTCTTTGCCAACTCTCTTTCTTGAGAGTAAGATTAGATTTTGGAATTTAGATTCCTATACTCTGAATTCATCTTCCTCTCTTCCTCCTCCCCTCCTACGTAGGCAAAAGTCTGTGGTTAAAGTTTTGGACATGAAAGAGCTCCTTAGGGCCACCTGCTAGCCTGCACCCCAATTTCAACCGCAGCTGTTCAAACTCTATTTCAAGCCAGGTGGGTGTTATCATCTCCACGTTGTGACTAAAAGAAACCTTAAAAAAATTGAGGTATGCAAAGAGGCAGCAGAAAGAATTGTCAAATATTGAGCAGCACTTGATATAAATGATCTTATTTGCATCAAAGCCCTGCAGAGATATTTCAGAGATAGTTTAACTGATAGATTATACATTTTTGCTAAGGGCACACAGAGTAAGGAATCCTGATTCCAAATCCAGGTCTCATGGTGTCTGTAGCTAGAGCTTTTTCCATTAGAGTAATATGGTCTCCATACTTCAGAAAGGAATTAAGGAAATGTAGAGAATGCAATACAGTTCAAGATAAAACGCTGCAGGAAAAATGAGAATGGTGGTAAAGTTAACATAATAGCCATTTTGAATATTTACAACGGATCAGGCTTTATGAGTTTTACATGCACTAACTCATCCTGTCTCTGAAGTAACCGTCATTATTATTGTGGTCTTCATTCTACAGATGGAGAAATTCAGGACCAGAGGTATTAAGTAAGTAGTCCAAGGGCACAATTAGGGTTGAAAAGTAGGGAGCCCAAGTCGAAGCCTGAGCTCTTAACCGTCCCCCCAAAGCGAAGTTCCCAAGTGTGTCTTTATGTCTACTCATTCAGACGGCTGGGAGCACAAAGGAAACTATTAGAAATTCAACTTGTCATTTTATTTATCTCTTTATTTTATTTTTATTATTATTTTTTTGCCGTGCGTAGATGTATCAGTTCATCTGCAAAAAATTTTTTTCCTAGGGTTCAATTTAAGTAAGGGCTTTTTATGTGTTATGACCATTTTGATTTCCTGATTTAATTCTGCTTCCTATCCGCTAGCGTCCATGTCAATTAAACTTCCAAGGTCCTAGAAAAGAGTATTGGTGTACAGCTATCTTACTGACACTCATGGGCAGACATATTTTAGGGAATTGGGTTTCGAATATTGAGGCATTGTAAAAGACTTCAATTTCTGCAGGCTCAGTTTGAAGAGAGTAGGAGTTGAGACTAAAGGAACTTTGAGAGTATCACAGAAAGAGTCTCTACAACAACTCCAAATGAGTGTTGGCAAAGGCAGAGTCAGCCCTCCCAGTGTTTGGGCAGGATGAATTGCCACTTTGGGCAAACATCCCTTACACCTTCTTTCCAGCTTTTAAAATAAGTCACCTGGCTTAGAAGGTGACTACCTCTAAGATACCAGAGAACTTCCCTATCCTGGTCAAACAATGGCAGGGGATTATTTATTTATTTATTTAGTATTTATTTAGTATTTTAAGAGAAGACGTGAACATTGGGCCATCCTTAGGAATCCAGGAAGAGACAGGGTGGGGGGGGGATATTTGAGAATCATTTTTATGGTTCTTCCTAGTAACTGAATTATCTTCCAACTCATGAGAATATTGAAACCCAGTCTTCTTGCATTTTGTTTAATTTTAGCTTTCCTGTTCCTTTACTGTGACTTTTAGAATTTGGATCTAAGAAAATTCACTTTATCTGAGAAGTCTGCCTCCTCCACAATGTGGGTAGGGTTAATCATACCCTGTTATGCATCTAGGATTTATCATGGTTGTAAAACAGTCAATTGTGTATCTATTCCTCTTTCTTTCTAACTCTCCTATTCCTGGAAAGCAGTGACCTTGACTTACTCATTTTTTTTTTTTTGTAAGTTCACAGTGTAAAGTATAGAGTTTAACACAAAAAGTGATAGATAATTCTTGGTTGATCAGATATATCATTGAATACATTATGAAAATAATATGCCCATTGTTTTTGGCAAGGTAATCACACAATGTCTGTCACCAATGAGGCTCATGTTAACTCCATGCATAAAATAATAAGAAATTAAGCTGCTGTGCCAAGTACATATTCCAGATCAACGTAGGAGCTCAGCTGTGATTTGTTTTCCTGGCAATTCTGCTTCTGGCTGCATGAAGAAAGCTAAGCCCTCACAGCTGGTCATTCTGAAAAGGGAAGTGGCTGGTCAATTTCATAAACACCAATAGCACTGTGACAAAAGGGGAAATCCGGGATACTCTTCCTCTTCAGGGGTACCTGTGTATTCACGGCCACATCTGTTCTTGTTATTTACTCACAATCACCTCAAACTTCTATAGTGAATCAGGCCCATATATCAAAATTACATAAGAGAGAGTATATCTGCTGGATTTAGAGCTGAAATACAAAACCAATAGAGATAAAGGAAAATATATTTCATCTAATCACAGTACACCATTGCCTGTACATACATGATCTTTCTGAACTCTGATTCTTTCATTTTATAAATGAAGAAGTGACCTCAGAGAGTGTAAACAACTTGTCCGTGATCACAGAGCTGGGAAGTAGCAGAGGTAGTGATTTAACTATGTTTTTTTTTTTTTATTCTAAAACCTAGAATCAATTCATCAGTAGAATGAATTGATCTTCCCATTACAACAAATTCAGAATGAAAAGTCAAAACCAACAAACTGCTACTCATTCAATTGGCAAATTACACATGAGGAAGGAATAATTAAGGAGGATAAAAACTCAGAAGAATCATTGAAGTGTATAATAATAGCTATAGTAATAAAGTTGAACCTTCTACTGCTATAAGAAACCAAAATGGAAATGCACAGAATTGTTCACAAAATACCATGGCATTTATTATATCATTTCACCCTCACAAAAACCTTAAAAAATCGGTTCTCTCCATTTTGCATATAAGGTAAAGGAGACACAGGAATTGAAGGAGTGTGTGTAGGGCCATATGGGAATTAAATAGCACTAGAATCCAGAACTTTTCCATGTGTTGAGGCTAGAATGACACTTTGTGCCCAAATTAAAATCCTCAGATATCAAAAACAAAATCAAGAACAGTCTCATTCATGAGTGTCTGTTTAAAAAATTTCACTAAGATTTTGGTTAAGCTTTAGCTGGCTTCAAGTCAGCTATATGGGACATTAAATAATTATGTTTCATAATAAAAATCTACTTAATATTTGAAAAGAGGATGTGGTACTTTCTAACCACTTTTTCCTTGAAATTAGCCAGCAATTATTTCCATGGTAAGTTACGTTCCCACCCCAATTACTACAAATCTTTTCCTGATTGCACTGGCCGATAACACATTCATAGCCTTCCTTTTGACAATATATAGTCTCTAATTGACCTTGGTTGATGTGGCAAATTGAAATAAAATTGCTTATCTCCCCTGATCCCTTTAAAAAAAAAATCTCAAGCAAGTGATCTTTCTCATTTTTTTTCTTACTTTCTCCTCTCACTTGCTTTTAAGATTCTTTTCTTTCTCTTGGATTTACTCTACCATTTGTTAGTTTTGTTTGTTTAGTGGGTAGAGGGGGAGCAGCTGCATTTTACTACAGAGGATTGTGATATCACTTCATTGCCTTTCAATGTTGAACAAAGGATTGAACTTTTCTCATCCTACAGAATGGCAATGATAATAACTTCACAAGGTGGTTGTGAGAAATAAAATTCTAAATTCAGTACAGCTAGAACACAGAGCCTAGAACAGAAGAGGTACTTAATTACTGGATTTAATGCTATAAGTGAAAGAATTGTATATACTCCTTTCAACATTGGGTTGCTAAGTACATCGTAGAAGGTTTGTATCAGGGTTTTCTCACCCTTTTACGGGGAAATTTAATCTGTCCCTAAAGACAAATACCACCTACACTATTCCTTAGCCAGTGCATCAGGTACATTGACATCATCTTTGAGAAAAGAAAATTTTCTTCCTTTCTTCACCCCCCACCCTTTGGCATAAGTCATTGGCATATATCAGGAAAGCAGCTACAAGAATGCTGGAATTTTGACAGTTTGGGGCTTCTTGTCCTTGTCTTTTTATTCCTGTCACAATCATTCTTGAAAATAGTCTCCTTGAAACAGTGAAAAAATATATATAACCAGGCAGTTCATTTTCTAGCTTCTATTTTTCTCCATGAGTTTCAGAAAATTGGCCCCTAGAGGCCTGGCTTTATCAACCATGAGTAACATTTGCCATGGAAATACCATTAGGTGCCCCATCGCTCAGCCCTTTATCAGGCACCAATAACAGCACTTAAATATGATGTGGGTCAAAGATGGAGACCATAATAATAGGTAATCAGTATATCAGCAGAAAAATTGAACTAAAGTTGCTTAAGTAAAAGTAGATTATTTGTTTTGCCCTGGATTATGTTTCTCAAACTTGATGAAGAAGTCTTCAGAAGGAATTCATTTCAAATAGAGGATACCTAAGAGGATAATTATTGAATGCAGTAGGATTTGGGACTTACTGCTTTATTTTACCCATTACATCAAAAAACTTGACAAGTTTCATTAGGAAACTTCATTTTGTTCCCCAAAATATCTATTAACTAGCCAACTTAACATCAACTGCACCCTTAATTATAAAATCAGAGCAACAGTGTTCATACCAGCCCTCTTTCTCCATCCCAGTGAGAATACAACAGTTTTATCTTAGTAACATAACTTTCCAGAAGCAAGAATGCAATATCAAAATGAAGTTGCTTGTAGAAAATCTCTTTAAAGCCTCCTCTAATTTTTTTTGAGATTTTATTTATTTGACACAGAGAGAGAGATCACAAGTAGGCAGAGCAGCAGACAGAGACAGAGGGGGAAGCAGGCTCACTGCTGAGTAGAGAGCCTGATGTGTGGCTCGATCCCAGGACCCTGAGATCATGACCTGAGCTGAAGACAGAGGCTTAACCCACTGAGACACTCAGGCGCCCTCTAATTTCTTAAGGGAACAGTTTTGCTGATTCCTTAAAGAATGTGGCAACAGAGACACCTGCATGGCTTAGTCAGTTGAGCATCTAACTATTGA
>ML110238.1:24212-48781 GCA_003697995.1 Taxidea taxus jeffersonii | reverse complement strand
CCCGTAGATCCCTGAGCTCTCCCGGGTCGGAGTCTCCCCGGATCTTGTGGGGACCCCTCGCACAGAGCACCGGCCAGTGCCACAGAGCATCGGTCCGTGTCACAGACCACTAGGAAATCTCGGCTCTGTCTCCAGAGCCGACTTCCCCGCTCTAATACCTGCGAGCTCTGCGACACTCAGACACCCCCGATCCTTCTGTGACCCCGTGGGACCTGAGTCCACGTTGTCCCCGTGAGGTCTTCACCCCAGTTTAGCCTCTGGAGTGATGTTCCTCCGTGAAGCCGACTTTTAAAAGTTCTGATTTTGTGCTCCGCCGCTTGCCGGGAGCCGGCCCCTCCCCCTGGGGTCTATCTTCCCGTCGCGTTGTATTCACTTCTCCGCTGGTCCTACCTTTCAGAAAGTGGTTGATTTTCTGTTTCTAGAATTGTTGCTCTTCTTCTCTTCGATCTCCTGTTGGATTTGTAGGTGTTCGGAATGGTTTGATAGGCTATCTAGCTGATCTCCTGCTGGCTGATGTCGTCTCAGCCTCCTACTTCTCCGCCATCTTGACTCCTCCCCTTGAGAGGTATATGGCACCCTGAGATTCAAGAATAGCTCAGAGACTAGTTTCCGATATTTCTTAAAGACCTGAATACTCATCTTTGAAGGTAATTCAATAGGAAGAGAAGAGATCAAGCCCTGTAAATACCAGGTCTGATGCCTAAAAATCTCACTAACTTCATGTCTATTCTGATACTGAAAGGAATCAGTTAATCTCTATTCCTTGACTGTTACATCATGCTCAGCCATACCTTCTCCAGAGAAGATGTTCCAAGAAAATTATATAAATACCTAATTGACTAAATTGTAAAACACACATTCCTTAGATTCACAATAGCTAAGTCAAGGGTGTTCCTGACTGACCACCAGCTTGAGAGGACAGATGCCTGTTTACCAAACACATAACCACACAAGACATGCTGGAGAGAAGGTAAATTCTGATTTTTTCAGCCTTTAAAATAACCCATTTTCAACTAACGCAAGGTCTAAGCTGGTTGTAGGATCCCATTTCCTACAGCTTAGATTTGTAATACTCTTACATCTTACACATAAAAAGAAGGGATTTACAAATCACTAAGGCCATCTATTACTTGAAGTCATCCAAAATTAGTTAAAACTGTTTGAGTTCAAAACGTCTTGGATTTGGGAAACCCAGGAGGGTACTGTAATCACACAAAGAAATCATGGAATGATATCACACAAAGAAATTATGAGCAGCTGATCTCGGAGTTTTCGAGCGCAAGGGATTTTAAATAGAACCACACTAGAGTGGGAGCAGGGACTTATGCCTATCTCCACCCCTCATGGCTACATCCTGTCCCACAAAACAGAGTCTGACATATGGAAGTAAAAACTTCTTCAGAATCTGAATTAAAAAAAAAAAAAAAAGCTAAAACTTTCATTTACAGAAAGCTATAAGGTATCAGGACACAAGTCTTTATGTTTAAATTTTTATTACTTTGATTTCCACAATCAACACATCTTCACTGAGTCACTGACATGAATCTGGATCTGGGGATGACAAAAAACAGACCTAGAAGGCAAAAGAAAATGTTTAACCTTTCTAGGGGTAGGTTATTCACACTTACCTTGGGAATAGCCAGCTTGTCTTTTTCAGAGCTTTCTTCAGAATCAGAACAGGTATAACTGTCACCGAAGGAAACAGCAGGATTCACGCGGGGCTTGTGAATCGCCTGGAAGGTGAGCTGGGTGCTGAGCAGGTTGCTCACTGCCCTCAAGGATGTGCACACGTTGGGGGGCAGTGAAGGGTCTGCCAGGAGGTCGGTAATGAGGCCGTGGGCCTCCCCCATCACGGCAATATCCACAGTAATACTGGTTCCTGAGGACTGAGACACCAAACAGATTAACACTCAAGTGAGAAAAGGCCTGAAGCTGAAGGTGCACACGCTAAAAGAGGACTCTTTCCAAAAAATGGGCTCACTGACTCTTTCAAGTTGTGGTAAAGGAACATTCAAATCCCATTTCTGTTTCAAATTTTGCCAAAATGTGCCATGGCGTTTGCCATTTTGGCAGTCACAGAATGTTTTTTAATGTTGTAACTTTGGGAGGGGTGGGGCATATTTGAAGAAATTTAAAAAGATAAACACTAGCTTTTAGAAGGCAAAAAGTTGGGGTGCCTGGGCAGCTCAGTTCGTTAAGCTTCCGACTCTTGGTTTCAGCTCAGGTTGTGATCTCAGGGCCCTGGTTTCCAGCCCTGCATTTGGCTCTGTGCTCAGCAGGGAGTCTGCTTGAGATTCTCTCTCCCTCTCCCCCTGCTCCTCCCACCCCTCATACTCTCTCCCCCTCTCTCATTCTAAAATAAATAAATCTTTAAAAAAAAAAAAAAGGCAAGAAGTTTCAGGGAATTGGAAAAAACTTCCTATCAGCCATTCCTTATAAAGAGATCAATATTTTAATGCATATTATTTAGAAATTTCATTCTAAAAATAACATTAGTATACTGCAAACTTTTAATTTTAGCAATACTTTAATATGACAGTTAAGCCTGGTATATGGTATTTTTTTTTTTAAGATTTTATTTATTCACCTGAGAGAGAGAGAGAGAGAGTGCACACACAAAGTGGGGAAGGGCAGAAGGAGAGGGAGAAACAGACTCCCTGCTGAGCAGGGAGCCCAATGTGGACCTCGGTCCCAGGACCCTGATATCATGACTTGAGCCGAGGGCAGATGCTTAACTGACTGAGGCACCCAGGTGCCCCTATGGTAGTTACTTAATTAATATTACAGATAGGCCCAAAAAGCCTTTGGCTTTTGATCAGATTCACATGTTATTCCTCTTCTTGTTATTGGTAAGAATAGCAATTTTAGTTCTGGTATTCAGTGGCACCTCTATCATATTTTCTATACTGCCTATCAGACTGGGAGTCCTTACACTCTCTTTGTTGAAGGAAGGAAAATCACAAAAAAACAGAGGACAGGATTGTTCCCCACTCTACTGCTTGGGCCAGAATGCCAGCAGGAAGGCATGACAGCAAGGGAGAGTATGGGCAGAGTCAAGGCCAAGAAGGTAGATGAAGCTTCGAGATAACAGCATACGGAAGACCATGAATACTGGAAGTTGCCACAGGAAGAGGCACAAGGAACCCACATAACTCTACAATGCAGTTAGCAATCAGGGTGCAAATTCTGGAGCTAGGCTACTTACATCTAAATTCTGACTCCTAACCCTACCACTTTCCAGCTGCATGATCTCTGGCAAGGCACTAAGATCCCATGCTGTGATTTCTGCATCTATAAAGTGAATACAGTCATAACGCCAGCTTCAGAAGGCAATTCTAAGAATGGAGATAATAAACATAAAGCACTCAATACTGTGCTGGCAACTTTAAGTGCTCAATACTGATAATGGTATAAAAATTGTCCTTCTGGAGTTTTTCAATAAAAGACTGTTAGAAGTTTGGCTATGTATTTGGAAGAAAAATTTAGTCTTAACAACAGACTTAAACTCCAGAGAGATGAAAATTTAAACATACACGATTATAAGTTTATTAAAAGAAAAAAGCAGGGCTTAAGTTATAATGTTGGAATGTTAAAAAATAATATGAATTCGAGCTTGGGAGTCTCCTTGCTTTCTCAGGAAGATTCTCTCAAACAGACCCTGGTGACTATTTGATTTTTCCATGCCTAGTTCTTTGTCTTTTTTTCTGAGAAAATAACACCAACATTACTTCATGGACTTGCTGGAAGGATCAAATGCAATGCTGTATACATTTGAAAGGGAGCACCTTGCCTAGATCGTGGTTGATATATTCAGCTGCATATCCCCTCAACCACCTCTCACCAAAATGACGAGGAGAAGGAACACCCAAAAGAGGAAAAATTCAGAGACTGTGCCCTCTGCCACAGAACTACTGGATATGGACATAAACAGTATGTCAGAAAGGGACTTCAGGGTAACAATTATCCAGGCAATGGCTAGGTTGGAGAAGACCATCAGGGGCAACATAGAATCTCCAAGGGTAGAAGTGAGGGCTGATCTGGCAGTACTAAAAAAATGCTATCAGTGAGATCCAATCTAATCTAAATACTCTTACAGTTAGGGTAATGGAGGCAGAAGATCAAATTAGTGATCTAGAAGACAAACTAATAGAAAAGGAGGATCAGGAGGGAGGCCTGGAAAAAACAGCTTAGAAGCCATGAAAACAGAATTAGTGAAATAAATGATGCTATGAAATGTTCCAATGTCAGAATTACTGGGACCCCTGGGGCAGAGAAAAAGAGAAGACTAGAAGATATAGTTGAACAATTCTGTATGAAAATTTCCCTAGTCTGGGGAATGGAACAAGTGTTTGTATCCTAGAGGCAGAAAGGAAAAGCCCCAAGATCAATGAATCTAGAAAGACCTCCAGACACTTAATTGTGAAATTCACAAATCATAATTTTAGACAAGCAGTCCTAAGGGCAGCTAGAGGGAAGAGATTCCTTATGCACAGAGGAAGACCCATCAGAATAACATCAGACCTGCCCACAGAAACCTGGCAAGCCAGAAAGGGCTGGCAAGACATATTCAGGACACTAAATGAGAAGAACATGCAGCCAAGAATACTTTATCCATCAAGGCTATCATTCATAATGGATGGAGAGATAAAGAGCTTCCAAGACCGGCAAGGTTTAAAAGAGTATGTGACCACCAAGCTGGCACTACAAGAAATATTAAGAGCGATTCTACAAAAGAAGAAAGAACCCAAGAGTGACATTGAACAGAAATCTGCAGAGACAATCTATAGAAACAAGGACTTCTCAAGCAACATGATGTCCATAAAAACTTATCTTTCAATCACTCTCAAAGTGAATGGCTTAAATGTTCCCATAAAATGGCACAGGGTTGTAGAATGGATAAAACGACAGGACCTGTCCATAAACTGTCTACAAGAGTCACATCTGGAACCTAAAGATATACCCAGACTGAAAGTGAAGGGATGGAGAGCCATCTTTCATGTCAACAGGCCTCAAAAGAATGCTGGGATAGAGATTCTCATATCAGACAAATTAGATTTTAAACTAAAGACTGTAGTCAGAGATACAGAAGGACACTGCATCAATCTTAAAGGGTCTGTCCGCCAAGATCTAACAATTGTAAATATTTATGCCCCCAATATGGGAGCAGCCAACTACATAAGCCAACTGTTAAGCAAAATAAAGAGTCATATTGATATGAACATATTAATTGTAGCAGATTTTAACATGCCACTCTTAGTGATAGACAGATCATCTAAGCAGAAAATCAATAAAGAAATAAGAGCTTTGAATGACACATTGGACCAGATGGACCTCATAGATATATACACAGGACATTCCACCCTAAAACAACAGAATACTCATTCTTCTCGGGCGCACATGGAACTCTCTCCAGAATAGACCCCATACTAGGTCACAAATCAGGGCTTAACCGATTCCAAAAGATTGAGATTATTCCCTTGCATGTTCTCAGACCACAGTGCTTTGAAACTGGAACTCAACCACAAGAAAAAGTTTAGAAGGAATTCAAACATCTTGAAGCTAAAGACATCTTGCTCAAGAATGTTTGGATCAACCAGGAAATCAAAGAAGAACTTAAACAGTTCATGGAAACCAATGAGAATGAAGACACATCAGTCCAAAATCCATGGGATACGGCAAGGGCAGTCCTAAGGGGGAAATACATAGCCATCCAAGCCTTACTCAAAAAAACAGAAAAATCCCACATACACCAAATCTCTTTACACCTTAAAGAACTGGAAAACCAACAACAAACTAAGCTAACCCCAAGCACAAGAAGGGAAATAATTAAGATTAGAGCAGAGATCAATGAGACAGAAACTAGAGATACAGTAGAACACATCAATGAAACTAGAAACTTGTTCTTTGAAAGAATTAGTAAGATTGATAAACCACTGGTGGTCAAACTAATCCAAGAGAAAAGAGAGAGGACCCAAATTAATAAAATTATGAATGAAAGGGGAGATATCATGACTAATACCAAAGAAATAGAAACAATCATCAGAAATTATTATCAATAGCTATATGCCAATAAGTTAAGCAACCTAGAAGAAATGGATGGATTCCTGGAAACCTATAAACTTCCAAGACTGAAACAGGAAGAAAGTGACAATCTGAATAGACCAGTATCTAATAACGAGATTGAAGCGGTGATCAAAAACCTCCCAAAAGACAAGAGTCCAGGACCTGACAGATTCTCTGGGGGAATTCTACCAAATATTCAAAGAAGAAATAATACCTATTCTCTTGAAGCCATTTCAAAAAATAAAAACAAAAGGAAAACTTGCAGACTCTTTCTATGAAGCCACCATTACCCTGATCCCCAAACCAGGCAAAGACCCCATCAATAAAGGAGAATTTTAGACCAATATCCCTGATGAATATGAATGCCAAGATTCTCAACAAGATCCTAGCTAATAGGATCCAATGGTAGATTAAAAAGATTATCTACCATAACCAGGTAGGATTTATTCCTGGGATACAAGTGTGGTTCAACATTCCCAAATCAATCAATGTGAAAGAACAAATCAATAAGAGAAAAGAGAAGAACCACATGGTCCTTTCAAGCGATGCAGAAAAAGCATTTGACAAAATACAGCATCCGTTCCTGATTAAAACAATTCAAAGTATAGGGATAGAGGGAATATTCCTCAACTTCATAAAATCTATCTATGAAAAACACACAGCGAATATCATTCTCAGTGGGAAAAAGCTGACAGCCATCCCTTGGAGAGCAGGAACAAGACAAGGATGCCCACTCTCACCACTTTTACTCAACATAGTACCAGAGGTCCTAGCAAAAGCAATCAGACAACAAAAAGAAATAAAATATATTCAAATTGGCAAAGAAGAAGTCAAACTCTCTCTCTTCGCAGGTGGCATGATACTTTATATGGAAAATCCAAAAGTCTCCATCCCTAAACTACTAGAACTCATACAGCAATTCAGTAATGTGGCAGGATACAAAATCAATGTACAGAAATCAGTTGCTTTCTTATACACTAGCAATGAAAATACAGAAAGGGAAATTAGAGAATCAATTCCACTTACTATAGCACCAAGAACCATAAGATACCTTGGAGTAAACCTAACCAAAGAGGTAAAGGATCTGTACTCGAGGAACTACAGAACACTCATGAAAGAAACTGAAGAAGACACAAAATGATGGAAGAGCATTCCATGCTCATGGATAGGAAGAATAAACATTGTTAAAATGTATATACTGGGCACGCCTGGGTGGCTCAGTGAGTTAAGCCACTGCCTTCAGCTCGGGTCATGATCCCAGGGTCCTGGGATCAAGTCCCGCATCGGGCTCTCTACAAAGCTGTAATCACCAAGACAGCATGGTACTGGCACAAAAACAGACACACAGACCAGTGGAACAGAGTAGAGAACCCGGATATGGACTCACAACTCTATGGTCAAATGATCTTCCACAAAGCAGGAAAAAATATCCAGGGGGAAAAAGACAGTCTCTTCAATAAATGGTGCTCGAAAAGTTGGACAGCTATGTATAGAAGAATGAAACTTGACCATTCTCTTATACTATACACAAAGATAAATTTGAAATGGATAAAAGATCTCAACATGAGGCAGGAATCTTTCAAAATCCTAGAGGAGAACATAGGCAGTAACCTCTTCGACAGCAGCCACAACAACTTCTTTCAAGGCATGTCCCCAAAGGCAAAGGAAACGAAAGCGAAAATGAACTTTTGGGACTTCATCAATATCAAAAGCTTCTGGGGGCGCCTGGGTGGCTCAGTGGGTTAAAGCCTCTGCTTTCGGCTCAGGTCATGATCCCAGGGTCCTGAGATCGAGCCCAGAATTGGGCTTTCTACTCAGCAGGGAGCCTGCCTCCCCACTCTTTCTGCTTGCCTCCCCCCTCTCTCTGCCTGCCTCTCTGCCTACTTGTGACCTCTGTCTGTCAAATAAATAAATAAATAAATAATCTTAAAAAAAAAAAAAAAGCTTCTGCACAGCAAAGGAAATAGTCAACAACAACAACAACAAAAGAGGCAACCCATGGAATGGGAGAAGATATTCACAAATGACACTATAGACAAAGGGCTGATATCCAAGATCTATAAAATCCTCAAACTCAAAACCCAAAAAACAGATAATTATGTCAAAAAATGGGCAGAAGACATGAACAGACACTTCTCCAAAGAAGACATACAAATGGCTAATAGACACATGAAAAAATGTTCATCATCATTAGCCACCAGGGAGATTCAAATCAAAACCACATTGAGATACCACCTTACACCAGTTAGAATGGCCAAAATTAACAAGACAAGAAACAACAAGTTTTGGAGAGGATGTGGAGAAAGAGGAACCCTCTTACACTGTTGGTGGGAATGAAGTTGGTGCAGCCACTTTGGAAAACAGTGTGGAGACTCCTTAAGAAATTAAAAATAGAGCTTCCCTATGACCCTGCACTTGCACTACTGGGTATTTACCCCAAAGGTAAAGATGCAGTCAAAAGAAGGGCCATATATACCCCAATGTTCATAGCAGCAATGGCCACAATTGCCAAACTGTGTAAAGAGCTAAGATGCCCTTTAACAGACAAATGGATAAAGAAGATATGGTTCAGGGGCATATGGGTTAAGCCTCTGCCTTCAGCTCAGGTCATGATCTCAGGGTCCTGGGACTGAGCCTCCATCAGACTCCCTGCTTAGCAGAGAGCCCTCTTCCCCCCCTCTCTCTACCTGCCTCTCTGCCTACTTGCAATATCTCTGTCACACAAATAAATAAAAATCTTTTTAAAAAAAGAAGATATGGTTTATATATACCATGGAATATTACGCCTCCATCAGAAAGGATGACTCCCCAACTTTTGTATCAACATGGACAGGACTGGACGAGATTATGATGAACAAAGTAAGGCAAGCAGAGAAAGTCAAGTATCATATGGTTTCGCTTACTTGTGGAGCATAAGAAATAACATGAGGGACATTAGGAGAAGGAGAGGAGAAGTGAGCTGGGGGATTCAGAGGGGGAGATGAACCATGAGAGACTGTGGACTCTGAGAAACAAACTGAGAGTTTTGGAGGGGAGGGGGTTCGGGGGAAGGATGAGCCTGGTGGTGGGTATTAAGGAGGGTATGCATTGCATGGAGCACTGGGTGTTGAGCATAAACAATGAATCTTGGAACACTGAAAAAATTAAATTAAATTAAAAAAATATGAATTCATAAACTGCCAGTGAAATATAGGACAGTCTGACAGATCTAAAGACATAAGCTTCTATGTAAGCAAATATACCATAAGCAAATGGAAAAAAGCAATGAGAAACTATTTGCCACACAGAGAAGACAAAACATATCCAAATGAAGAGCTTCAAAAAAAAAAAAAATCAATAAAAGACAAATTTGGGTCTTATTTGGGAATAACCAAATAACCCAAACACAATGTAAATAATCAAATGTATAAATTTACTTCTCTGCCTAATATTTAAAATACAAATTAACATAATGAAAACTTTTACTCATCGAAGTGACAAAATAACAAAGGATTGAGAGCATCGAGTATTAGTGATAGTTTGGGTAAGTGAGCAGTGAGTCAAAACAACCCAGTGTTTGTGGAAGGGCATTTTGCTGAATCTATCAGTTTGTCACTTAAATGTTTATATTCTATGATCCAGGAAAACAAGGTTGACAGACATCTAAAGAACTGCAAATATGTAAAAATATGAGGACAAAGACATAAAGCGATACAATATCACTCTAAGAACAACCAGAGAATGCAGCCATAAATGTACATTGATATAAAAAAATGATACAAATAAAGTTGTAGTATAACTATGAGGTGGTATATAGTTTTTTAAAAGATTTAGGTATATCTACAAATGGTTACTTGAAAAAATACATCCTCACTGGTGGGGAAAAATATGTCATCAGAAAAGCAAATATGTATTATTTTTTATAATCAGAAAAATATAAAAATTATGAAAACATCCAACATACATGAAGATATGTAATCCTGGACCAACTATAAGTAATGGATAAATTTATGACATAGAACAGTTATGTCTTCTACCATGGAATAGTAACAGTAACCATCATAATCATCGTGGCAGGTTACATTTGCTCAACACAAGTCTGCAGAGTACTTCATTTACTAACCTCATTTTTATTAGTAAAAGAGAACTTGCCAGAATCCTGATCAGATAGCTGGGACACGGCAACATCAGACTGCAAACTAATACTCTGGTTCTAGAGCTTAGGAGCTGAACCAGTACTTCAAAATATATGTTGAACTTTTTAATCTGATGTCCCTAAATATATCTGTAATTATTTAATGCTTTAGGTACTCACTGTGCCATGCTCTTCTCTGTTTGGATGCCTAAATATATATTATGGACCGACATAAAAATTCAAGAGTAATGTTAATAGTTTTAGGATACATAATCATGCATTCTTCACATATGTACCAACACTGTCAACTTCAAAAACATTCATAAGAAATGCCACCAAACTAAATTAACATTCCCTTTCAGAAACACGTATTTTCAACTGTACCCCTAATTATGATGCTTCTAAAAAACTCACTCAACATGACCTTCTGAAAGAATAATATTTATTCCTATCCAGGCTTTTCTAATAAACTTAAAATCAAAAGTCACTGCACTGTTTCCCTTTAAAAAATGAAAAATTTAAGTCAAACTATTTCAGGACATAATATTTTCAGACTTTTTGACAGTGAAATTAACGGTTTATGTTCTAGTAATTAATAATTAAAGAGGTTTTCTCAAAATGTTCTCACTATACAAAATTTACAAACCTGAAAAAAAGTAGAGCATGTTCACTGGTAACTCAAATTATAAATTTTAATGAATTATTGGTGAGAGAACAAGTCCTTTTTATAATTCTCTAATTTTATGACTTTTTAGTAATGTATTTTCTTTTTAAGGACTAGATGCATTTCGATATACTAAAAAAATATTTAAAACTTTTAAGGTAACTTTAAAATGCAAATAGAACTGAAAACTCATTCTCCTAAGCCACTGTTAGCGTTAGGTAAGAATTTAGAAAAGACAGGCATTATGTATTTTAATGCCTTTTATGCCATAGCTTTGGTCAAAGCAAAGGTCTCCAAGCAAAAACAAAGCAATATTCATGCCAGTAAGAAGTAAATGACCCACAATGGAATTGGCTAAGAAACCAAAGTGGCCATTTTTACTATTGAAAAAGTATACTTTAATGAGGTATACCTAATACAGGAATGAAATCAGGTCTTTGCTGCACCGGTTTTCTGATTCAAAAACAGAACTGTACAACAGTCAAAAGTTGCATCACACATAGAAGTTATCACCACTTTTTCGCTCAAGTAACTAAAGGTTTCAACGAGGCATAAAACCTAAAACCAACAATCAGATTTGCTCGCCACAAAATTGCCAAGACTAACCACACATGACAGATGGGCCTCTCTTTCAATAAGCAGCAGGCAAGTTATAAAGACACGGAAGAGTCCAAGGAATAACTATTAAGGAATTTTAGGAGAGAAGGGCTTTGGTTGATGGTAGAGTTTTTTCATCAGATGATACAAAATATGAAAAAGAGTGACTTACACAGAAGGTATTGCCATACCCTATCCAACTTTGAAAATAATGTAACTAAATTTCTAGGTATACCAATAAATACTCACAAATATTCCATTTAATTGGTGAAATCTTAGTGATAATAGATAGTAAAGGTTAAGTTTATATGAAAGCTACTTTAAAGGAAAGTCTTAAGTTAACAGCCTGAAATCATCTTTGAGTGCAGTAGGGAACTATATACTAAAGCGTAAAACCACAGTTGAGTCTTTTTATGGTAGAGATAAAACAAATCTTTTCTTTTTTTTTTTTAAAGTGACCAAGCAATATCAGACATTCCACTATGCAAGTTCTCCTTATGATAGGAATATTTATACATAACATTTAAGAAGATGCAAGTGTAATTCCCTGGACATTATTTAAATGACAACCAAATTTGGATCACCACCTTTAAAAAGAAAATCCTGAATTTAAGTCTGATAAACAGCCGAGGAAAGTGTGGTTTTATATGTTAAAATAAAAATAACTGACTCTCCTGGTAAATCCACCACTTTTCAAAGCACCCAGTTTTTAAAATATTTTCCCTTGTCCCTGTTATATCCATCCAGTCTACTTTACCATCTCTAGGATGTGAATACATAGATGCCTTGGTATATAATATGATCTAATTGCTTCAAAGTTACTTTACTCATTGTAAACCAAAGGCCGGGAAAATCTGGAATTATACATAAGAAATTAAAGAAACAACAACAAATACACTTATAAACACCATTAAACATAACTCCTAGAATAGGAATGTATTAACAATTCAATTATAGGAAATTTGTTTTCACTCTTACTACTGCTGCACTAAAACTCTGAAATTACACTATTAGCATGATAAAAGGAAAAGCTCTGCATATGTGTAACAGTCACAAAGGATATGCCCTCCTGAAGGGCACCCAAGTTTCTAAAATTACCCTAAGAGGCAAATTTCGAAAAATTCCAACAAATAAATTCATGTGATCAAATTACTAATAGCATGTATGTAAAATAAAATTATATACCTTTAAGTAGCATACCAGATTATTTAGTGTAGCACTGTGTTTAGGTTTCTGTAAAAATATTATTCAGAAATGGGGAATTTCTAAAAGGAATAATTGTTGAACAGTTTTAGGAAGTAACCACAGGAACAAAGTGAATGAAAACAAAGAAGCCAACAAACACCATTTCATTTAAAGAATGAGAAGCTGCTCATGGGAAAAATCAGAAAGGGACTGGGAAAACTGAGGTCAACAACAATTTGCTGTTCAAAATGATCAGGGCGGCTATCTGGTATAGAAAATGGGGTAAAGGTAATGCATCTAATTCCTGATGAATTCTGTTGGAGGCAGCACCAACTCCCTCCAACAGAAGTTATAGTTTTTCCTCCTACATATTTTGAAGCAAAAATTAAACTGATAACTTAATCAAATTGGTTACATACATCCCTGCTTAGAAGTGGAAGATACATAATAACTCTCAATTCTTCTGAGTCAGTGAATTAGTGAATCATCTGATGAGTCATTTGCTTTGGAGATTAATTTATTCTGACTGGGAAAAGAAAGAGAATTAGAAGCAGTATAAAAATCTCTCTTCATAATTCTACATGAAACCTAAAGATAGGTTACAAATGCCAAAGAACCAGAATCAAGGCAGTTACCTACATAACCTAGTTGAGATGCTGTATGCCTTGAATCAGACCACCATTTTGTTTAACATTTTAACTTAGCATGGTTTCCAAAACTAACTGAAGGTTTACTCTAGGCAATATTGTATCCATTGGGGGTACACAGGCCCTCCCACCCCTTGCAAAATCAGAGAACTGGATTAGATCTTCCTAAGGTCCTTTTCCATTCTATAAATCAAAAGCATTTTGCATCGACACATACCCACACACATCAAAGAAGAAAGAAGGAAATGATTTAAGAACTTAATTTCCTGGCATTAGTCAGCATTTAAAATTTTTAAAGACAATTTAAAAAATATTATGTAGACAGAAAATTCTTTGTTTCACATTGCTACCTTTAACTTATGATTGAGTCACTGATGCTGTCTCCTTTCTACATTAAAATACATTGAGCTCTCTGGGGGGGAAGAGGCTATTCCCTGGGAACTTTTACATAATTCTTCTCCCAAGAGTCGAGCTGTACGTTTGCCAAATATCAGTTTCCTTTGGTCCCGCATCTGTTCAGGCCAGTTGTATTTTGTCACTGTAAATTACCTATACTAATATAGTATCCATAAACCAGTGATAACATGAGTAAAAAAACAAAAAGTTGCTTTAAAGACAAAGTTGAATAGCTTTAAAGACTTCATAAATACATTTCATCAAAGTGAGGTCCTAATACTGATTTCTGTTAAGTTAGGTAGGGGAGGTATGACTGTAAACATCCAAAAGGAAAATGATAACCTATCTTAAAAATTTGAACTCAGAATGCTTTCAAGTACCTAAGTCACTTCCAGTGTGAAATAATTTGAAGCTGGCAGTTGTGTACAATGAAGTACCACGTGGCACATAGAAGAAAGAGAACTTTCCACTCCAACTGATATGGTGGACACGTGCTCAAAGAGAAACGTTCTTGGCTCCTCATCCAAAAGATCTGTGAAAGCCTGCATATTTCTATGTAGTAAGTTAAGATATATTATGAGAGGTAAAATATAGGTCGAAGTTGTATAATTCTCTGCTTTAAAACTTTTAAAATGAACAGACCAACCACAGTCCTGATTCTGTTAATAGAGCTCCATGCCATTTTAAACCCAACACCCTTCACTTGAAAGTCCTCCAGTGAAAGGAACCATTTATATAATAAATAGTTACATCATAGCTATTCGTTACCACCCCTGAAACCAGAGGAGAAAATAAAGTTTGGTTTATGAATTAGCACATGGGGTGCGAAAAGGAACAAGTGCCTTTTTTCGTCATGTATGTAATATGGAAGTTTGTCTATGGGAGAAGTTGGAAAGCAACGCTACAAAGACCTGGGATAAAAAGAGAGGAAGTTGTACTCATTCATCAATACCAAATTTTTATTTTATGAATTAGTACATGGGGCCTTCAAGAGCAGAGGATCTAGCGTTGGTCTGCCTGTATCCGAATGTTGGATTTGCTGAGGTTTTAAAAAAATTCATATATCTCCCTTGTTCACTTTCTTATCTCTGAGCAAGGGGTAATGATAATATTGACTATATAGTATTGTTGATGAGTAAGTGAAATCCAGCACATAAAGACCTCAGCAGAGGTGCTTGGCCCATAGGGCATGTTTGATAAATATTATATATCACCACCATTATTATTACTGCACTGAAAAAAACTGTGTGGTAAAGGCTGCACATTGCATGTGTGTTTGTCTTCCTCATATACTGGGCCAGGGGTCTCTTCACAAGTGAATGCGTCATAGACACAGCATTTCTTCATCACCAAAACCGAATCACCACACCACAAACCCAAATACTTTCACTTCTCATTCTAGGTAAAGCTAAAGCTTGTACTCCCTCCTTCCATATACTCATAAGACTTCTGAGATTAATTTTTGGCTCTCAGAAAGTAATTGTACAAAAGTCCTGGTTTCAGTTAATATGGTTGATTGCACTGGTATAATTTACAACACAGTATGTGAAAGGAATTCTAAAAGCAGGCATCTTAGCTCCATTGTTGGAAGTTTTTTTTTCCCCCTCCCTTTCTATTTAGTCATCCTGGGAGGCACCCTGGGAGGCAAACATAGCATGGGAAGAATATTCTTAGGGTGAAGAGGGAGTTGGAAGAAGAGGGGAATAAACAGTGTAAGGGATGACACATAAAAGGAACGAGTCACTGGGACTGTTCTTACCCAACTTTGGTCCTCAATGCTGGGAAAAGATGCCTGCCGGGTTTTTGGGAGGGATCTCCTACATCCCTAAGGCACACTTTGCCACCCCAATGCTCCACATCTTTCTCTGGGAGGCTGGCTGTGGTACCAGGGAGTAGCAGCTTGGTCTCCAATGTACTAAATTCACATAGAAGGTGAGCTGGATTGATAAATGGTCTTTGGTGTATTACTGGTTCTGACCTCCGAGCAAAATTGCATATGTGTTTATACTTTCATAGGATCCATTTATAATTTTAGACTTCAAGTTGGTTGGGAAATGTTTTAAAAATGAAATCATGTGAAAATTTTGCAGTAACTCATTGTAGGCTGAACTCTGGCTAAATGCCATCCTAAGGAAGCAGATGTTTGCTTATTTTAATTTTCTGGTAGGGAATATGAGTTTACATTTGATTTTCCCCTTAAGATAATACATACGTACAGTAGGAAGAAAACATACAGGGCCTTTCACCAAACTGATTTCCAACATCTCCGTGGGCTGCCCTCATGTGAGAGGTGAGGCACGGCAAAATGCAGCAGTTATGAGAATTCTTAACTTCCTTCTCATTTGATGTTCAAAGAGCATTCCATGTTACCAAACAGGATATAGTATGCGGCCTTGCAGCCTTAGAGATTTCCCTCTACTCTATCTGTAATTAAGCCAAAAGTTGTTAAAGCAGTCCCTCTGTTTCCTAAGTATCTTCCAGATACTAGCAAATTCGCTCAACAGCTTCAAAAATAACAATTAACACAGAATGCTGTTTTTGTATCTAAGAAATAAAACATACTTAGCAAATCACTTACTCTAGTAAGCACCCATATTGCTAAGATAACCTTAGCTGTCTTTGACTTCCAGGCTGATTCTGTTTTTTCTAATTAGAAAAAGATGAGGTGGCTGGTGAAAGTCTGAGGAATTCAGTTAAGGAGCTGTTCTTGCGACTGCTCATGCAAATGAAGGCAGGAAGGCTTGGAGACTATAAATTGCTATATAAATAGAAAGCATTATTATTTCTGTTAGTCGAAGAAATTTGCTGACTGAGCATGAGTTTAGAAATTTAGAAAAACTAAGAATCTCTGAAATGAGTATATACTTATAAAAGCTGATGAATTTTGATGGCCCTTGATCTGTCAGATTTTGAGACTTGCTCTTAAACTTGAACCTGAGGCTCTGTTTGCTTAGCCTAAAAACAATTTCAGTGAACAACAGATGGCAGTATTCTGCCTCTTTAAGCAACCCTAATTGCTGGAAGATCTTTTTGAATGAGTGCTGCTCCCTCATTAACCAGAGTTTCTTTTCTCACAGGAAAAAAAAAAACCCTAAAAAAAACCAAACTTAAAAAAGAATAACTTCCATAAAACTATTGAAACTATTGGTAGAAAGTAACACAAAATTATAAATTATGTTGTATTTCTCAGGACCATTGTTAAAGTGAAACTATAATTACATCATTAATAATTCTTCTCAGTTACTAGCATTTCAGTTCCGTCACCCTTGCCCATTTTCATAAGGTAGATAATGTAAAGATGATTCATTTTCAGATGCAATTTGATTTAAAATTTTTCCCACATGTATTTTCCATTGTGATGAAAATATCCATAAAACAAAACAAAACAAAAATCAAAAGATGCATTCTAACACCATTGGCGTTTATCTGCTCTGTGTTATTTCTCACCAGATTCTCCTGCCTCCTGGGCACGCACTTAACTCTGCTACTGATTTGCTCCTAATGCTGCCTAATCGGGGATCTCCCCTCGGATTCCTGCAGTAGCATCCTGCCTGCTCACCACATGAGAGCCTGGACCTCATCTGCCGAAGCACCAAAACCAAAAACAAACAAATGAAAAATACTGGAAGCTGTAACTTCAGAAGAATCTTGCATCACTGACCGGCACTCACATGTATCCTAAGAACGTCTCAGTCATAAGCTCTTGTGACAATTTTCTTTTTCTCTTTTTTTTTTCTAAGTTTTTTTTTTTAATTTTATTTATTTATTTGACAGACAGAGATCACAAGTAGGCAGAGAGGCAGGCAGAGAGAGAGAGGAGGAAGCAGGCTCCCTGCCGAGCAGAGAGCCCAATGTGGGGCTCGATCCCAGGACCCCGGGATCATGACCTGAGCCGAAGGCAGAGGCTTAACCCACTGAGCCACCCAGGCGCCCCTCTTGTGACAATTTTCAATCCAACTTCTAATGTGTGATCTTAATAAAAGTTTGTCTCCCTCTTTGAGGCTCAGAGCGTTACGAGGACAAAGGCAGTGCTAGTTTTCATTCACCAGCTTAACCTCAGACCCTAGGTTAGTATCTGATCATTGTTAGTCACTCAGTGATATTAAAAATGAGTGAAGTCATAAGGAGTGTATTCTAAGTACATTTCCTCTCTCCCAGTGCTATGGCTTGAAGAATCTGAAAGGCCAGACACATTACAGTGTCCAAGGTATTACCTAAAAACAAGTAACTGAATTTTCTGGAAGCCAACCTAAAACATTAACCTTCTAGCACAATTTCATGTTCTGATTTTAAGTTAAATAAAAATATTGAGACTTGTCACACTAAACTACTGAAGTCATAACTAAAAATGGTATTTAACAAACTGATTCTGGAATAACTACTAGGCAGAAAACAGTGAAACTGCTGGGGAAAACAGTGCTGATCAAAGAAAGTGACTGCTTTTTTCTACAATCTGGTGTGTATATGGGAAGAGCAAGCGGAGGATTCGGGTATACAGATGAGTATTTTGGGGGGAAAAGAGTTAAAAGGCCTGGAGGTAGAGAAAGAATGACCTTTGAGTGATAACACTGAGATGAAGGAGAGAGTGCTCCAGGTTAAAAAGGATGTATCTGTGTATAGCACAGTGATTGCAGTTAATAATACTGTAGTATATATTTGAGAGTTGCCAGGAGAGTAGATCTTGAAAGTTTTCATCACGAGAAAAAAATCAGTAACGATGGTGATGGATGTTAACGAGACTTATTGTGGTGCTCATTTTGCAATATACGTATATATATTGAATCACTATGTCGTACACCGGCAACTAATACAATGTTGTGTGTCAATTATATTCAAATTTAAAAACAGAAGAAGAAGAAAAGGATGTGTCTGGAGAGGTTTGAGGGAATACATCATGACAGGAACATGAGCCAAATGCAAGAGCTTCGATCCCTCCGAGTAATGAGAAACCCCTGCAGGGTAGTGACATCATCATCAGTATGTGTGGAGGAAGGAGTCAGGCTGACTTTCAGGCTTATGGCTTGGACAGAATGGAGAGCTAAGAACCCTTCCCTAAATTAGCTATCACAGGAGAGGGAATGAGTTTTGATGTGGATACTGATCTATTCATCTCTGAGTAAATATGTGCTATTCACAGGATGGTTCACAGGATGCACATCAAGAGAGACATTGGAACTGAAGCTACACACATCCAGGTATCATGGACACAGATATGGTCATTTCAGTAACACCCTAGATGGACGTGTATAAAGAGAAAGAAGAATGGACAGAAGGCAGGGCCATAATCAATGCCAATTTGCAAGAGTCAGGAAGAAGAGCAATTCGCAAAGGAAAATGAGAAAGGACAACTGAAAATTAAGCGTGTAGGGTCGAATGGGTCAAGGAAATGCTTTTGTCAAGAGGAGAAGAGTGGCCAGTGGCAACCGGTGAGATCTAAGAGATTAATAAATTCTGAAAAATATGTTAGTTTAGTATCTGGCAGGTTGCTGGTAACACTAGAGAGAGAACAATTTTAGCGACATGCTGAGGCTGTAAGTCACACTGCAATGAACTGAGCAAAGAAAAGAAGGTATAAAAATGGAGATAATGGAGACAACTCTTTCCTGAAAATGAGCTGTAAAGTAGAAGCTCAAGATATGTCCATATCCACAGAACAGGCTCTAAAGAGCTGGCGAGCAAGTGAGCAAGCATAAATGTTGAAGGGGGAGATTCCACTAGTATGAGGGCTTTCAAAAGGAGCAAAAACAGTGGGAATGATAAAGAGATCAATGTCCAAGAGAAGAAAGTAGAGTGTGACTAACCCTTCACAATGAGGGTACCTTTCCCATGGTAACAGAGAAAAAAAGCTTAGATCTGCAGGCAAGAAGTTGGAGTCCCTACACTTTGGCTTTTTCTAATTCTGAAGATCAGCCTTGAGCCCACTGTTGAGAAAGTGATGTAGGCAATGTTAGGTTCGAAGTACAGAGGACAGGGGGCCTGGGTGGCTCAGTCGGTTAAGTGTCTGCATTTGGCTCAGCTCATGATCCTGGGGTCCTGGGATGGAGTCCTGCATCAGGCTCCTGGCTCAGTGGGGACCCTGCTTCTCCCTCTGATCTCTTTCTCAGATAGATAAATAAAATCTCAAAAAAAAAAAAAAAAAAAAAAAGTACGGAGGAGAATGAAGAACATTTGAAAGAAGAGCAAGAAATAGCTGGCTAGACTTCAGCTCCAATATGTCGTCTGCATGCCCTCCAGTGGTACTTGGCATGAAATTTTACACAAAAAAGCAACAAAGTGAAAACAGGAGGGGTCTGCCAGATGAGAAAGAGAAAAGACTGAACCACTGGACCCGAGACTCTGGGGAAGTGGAAGAGCAGGCAGGAAACAGAGCAGTCAAGCTTGAGGAAGCATGGAGTCAGAAGGCAGGGTTGGGTGTCTGTATGAGAAAAAAACAAATGCAGGATTCCATTAGTAGACCAGTCTCTCAGGCATGGAGCGTTTCTGCTTCTTATTAGCAGAAAATAAGGTTGAAAAGGAAATATCAGATGCCCATGAATGAGGACAAAGTTTTCTAATTCTATCAGTCAGTAATTGAGTGATGAAAGATGTCCGAGAAGGAAAATGATGTCATCGACCAGTGCACAGTGCTTGAGGAACACAAAGGTGTGGAGAGAAGATGACAGATTTGACCACAGCTGCCACAACAAGAAATGTGGGAAACTAGGATTCTTGCAGCATGAATGACCAGGGAGTGAAGAGTGAAAGTACCAGTAAGGAGCCTCAACTGCACTTGTAAAGTGATTCAGTCCTGAGATATGAAAAAACAACAACAACGTATTTATTCCTGCAGTAATCTTCTTTTACTTTCTCCACAACATTCGCAGTTCCTTCTCTTGAAAATCTCTTCAAGTGCTCCTGCCTTCACAGAAAATGTGGAGAGCTCACCCGTCAGTGTATAAGATCCACACTGGGTCTCAGCAACTCAGAAAATGTTCTCTTTTTGATCACGGTAGTAGCCCTCCACAGTGTAAACACAGGGGGTGAATGGATACACTTAATAGCCCAAAGTTGTTTTAATACAACATCCAATACTTCACAAATATATTTTTAAAACTCAGTAAACTCCAGTTTCTAAAACTAAGGAAAAATACCATAAATTATGTAACAAGGTTTCTAAACGTGTACATAGATCAAATTTTAAAATGCTTTCAGAGCAAAAATTTGGGGGGGGACTTAGAATGAATTTTTCTAGAGAAATAATATATAAACAGTGATGAAATTCCTAGGCCAGTTCACAAAAGCTTATACAACCACTTAATAGGTACAATAGCATTTTTTTGGTCTACATTGCAAACATACCCTATTTTCATCACAGTGCGATCTTTTAAGACAAAACACATTTTGTCAATGGTGTGATTCAAAAGGGAAATATGCAGGCACTGGGAAACATCCATTTCTATACCACTGACTCAACAAATATTAACTGAGCATCTACTGGGTACTGGGCACTGTCTGCGCCCTATGGAGATGAAGGAGTCCGGTTGCCCACAAGAAGCCTGCAGCCTAGTGGAAGATGCTCAGGGGACTGAAAGGGATCAGAGGACTAAAGAGGAAGGTGGGGGAATCCTGTGATGATTCATGGCCACCTCTGTTTACGAGGAGGGAAGTAAGTTGTTTCTCAAAATCCAAGTCTCCAAACACCTACCTCTGGCAGACTTTGAAAATGGCTGCCATGAATTGGGTCACTATTATCATCCATACCTCCCCTCCAAGTAGGATGAAAATAAAAATCAACTCTTCAGGGAAGAGAAGCATGAGAAGGGAGAGGGACTGGTTGTAAAGATATTCGTGATTCAAATATAGAAATGTCTGGTTTCTCGACGTTTCCCTCAAAATCTTCAGCCCTTTGACTTCTCAAAGCTCCAACACCCAAGTCCCAGTTTTGAAACTTGGATTTCAAGGCTCCGCAGTGTCCCATTCCCTCAGTAAAGAGTAGGGAACTTGACGTGCTCCCTGGACTCCCAGAGCACATTAGGCTCTGTCTGCTTCTTCCTAACTGGTTTTAAGGGATGAGCTAAGCTGATCTGTGAACCATTTTGCATGCAGAGAAGATGTGAGTAAAATATTAAAAGTTAGTAATATCCTTTCTTGATTTTCCAGAAAGCAACTCACAGCTCTATAAAGTGACGGACTTTCAAAATCTGGAACTAAGGCACAAAAGGTTAAATAACTTGTCCAACATTACACAGATAGTAAGCAGCAGAGGTGGGACTCCAACCCAGGCAGTCTGGACCTACAATATTAATCACAACACTGAACTGTCAGTATTTTAGGGTGACTATTCCTATGTCTGGTCACTTACCTTTGAGAAGGTAAAATAGCTTTGTCAATTTGCTATATACTGTTAGCTTTGAAAACTCTTCCTTCAATTAATCTTTATCAATTTGGGCTCTCCTCATCAAGGGGAACTTATTAACATCATCAGTATACTCTGAGAATTCATGTTATACTCCCTTCCTTTATATTGCTTTTGAATATCAATTTAGACTCTTCCCAGAACTGATTTTTAGGTAAGAACCCACTACTACCATTTCTCCATCAAGAAAAATGCCATTTATTTTGTTCTCCCTATTTCCCATCCTTCAGCCAGATCACATACAATATTTGCTCCTGGAAGGAAAAACTGGTGGTTCTTGTAGAGACTTCTCTTGCTAAAAGAAAAGCATCTGTCTTCGTTTTCCTTTTAGGTGGTAATGAAAATAAAACTTTATAATGCATCTGTCTACAAGTCTGGTTTAATTACTTCAGTTTAAGAAACTGGTTTCAGTTATAATCTTATTATATTTATAATGTTATGAGACACTCAGATAATAAATATGATTATCTGTAGGTCAAGAGACCCCGGTAACTCACCAAGATATCTAATAGGCAGATATTATAAAGGCAGGATTATAAAGCTTCTGTACAAAAAGCATTTCAAAATGATACCCTACCCCTCACATTTAGCAACAATGTGTTGCTGAGTGAAGAGGAAATCAGGCAAGAAAAGAAGTCATTTGGTCATGATGAGTCGTTCAACATTTATGTCACGGTTTCACAGTTTTGTTTTCTTCCTTGCAGACATAATTCTTCGGTTTATCAATGCTCCAATATGCTGTTAGTGTAGCAATAATATGGATATTAAAGGAATACAAATGGACAACAATTTCTTGAGATTCAGGACAGGTCCCTAAAGACAAAGGTTGTAGATAACTGCAAAGAAGACAAAGTGACTTCAGAAATTATCTTCTAAGATTATAATCTTGTAAGACTAGTAAAAATGCTGATTAAAAAGGGTTCCCTCTCCTCCCCCCCCCTCCCACCACTGGGGATCAAGAGGAAGGATCCAGGGAAAAGCTGGTAGTGATTTTCTCTTTAGCTATCATTTCAGTCTATTTTAGTTTTATTTCATCATAAAATAAGAAGATATGAATGGGGGACGGTGCCTGGGTGGGTGGCTCAGTAAGTTAAGCATTTGCCTTTAGCTCAGGTCATGATCTCAGGGTCCTGGTGGGGAGCCTGCTACTCCCTCTCCCTCTACCCTGCTTGTGCTCTCTCTCTCAAGTAAATAAATAGTCTTAAAAAAAAAAAAAGATATGAATGCAAGTATAAGAACCTAATTAAAATATCCCATAGAAAAAAAATAAGCAAAGCATGATTAAAACAAACACAGAACAGAAGCAATGAATGTTTTCACATGCTGATTCTGATGGCAAAACTAAAGACTAAAATCAATATGGAGGGAGATCTAACTAAAAATAGCTTCAAATTGTCTTTCCTGCTGGTTTCAATATTTCTAACAAAGAATTTAAACTTACTATCCTATCTCTATCATTAGCCACCCTCTACACTGGCCCAAAAGATCAAACAATTTTTTTTTTTTTTTTAAGATCAAACAAATTTTAAGATGCCCACCAAGGGGGTCTTGGAGCTGTTGATCAGTCAACAGACTTGATTGTTGCCACTGCAGCATTTTACCGAAGCAAATAGGTCCAGAGACATGCCCCAGCTCTTAACTCTCTTCATACTATATACAGTGGATGCTGTGACTGACTCTCTACAGGAATCATGGTGATTCTACCCCTAAGGGCAGGAATTTGGTCAAGGATGGGTAGTTCTTAGTCACTGTGATTCAATGAGATATGAGGGGAACTTTGCTTAGTGCTTCTAGGAAAAAATTCTTCACCCTCCAGAAGGAAGCAGTGTTGCTGCCAGCAGCCATCTGTGGTTCACAAGTGGTGGACTCAGCTTTAAGATGAAGCTAACAGTGTGTATAGTAGCCAAGTAGAGAGAATAAAGAATTTACGTCTGTTACAATGTTGTTAAATCATGAATTCACTAACCCTGAAGCCTTCTTTCTTCTGGCCTTCTTATTATAAGACATAACATAATAAGCATTTCAAAGTATGTGCTACCACTGATTTTTTTTTAAAGATTTTGTTTATTTATTTGACAGAGAGACAGAGAGATCACAAGTAAGCAGAGAGGCAGACAGAGAGAGGGGGAAGCAGGCTCCCCGATGAGCAAAGAGCCCTATGTGGGGTTGGATCCCAAGACCCTGAGCCCATGAGTAGAGAGCCTGATGCGGGGCTCAATCCCAGGACTCTGGGATCATGACCTGAGCCTAAGGCAGAGGCTTAACCCACTGAGCCACCCAGGTGCTCCTAATTTTTTTTTTTAAGATTTTATTTATTTATTTGACAGAGAGAGATCACAAGTAGGCAGAGGCAGGCAGAGAGAGAGAGGAAGGGAAGCAGGCTCCCTGCTGAGCAGAGAGCTCTACATGGGGCTCGATCCCAGGATCCTGGGATCATGACCTGAGCCGGAGGCAGAGGCTTTAACCCACTGAGTCACTCAGGTGCCCCTCCTAATTTTTTTTTTTTTT
>ML110238.1:0-24112 GCA_003697995.1 Taxidea taxus jeffersonii | reverse complement strand
TACTCAAGGGGCACCTGGGTGGCTCAGTGGGTTAAGCCTCTGCCTTCGGCTCAGGTCATGATCCCAGAGTCCTGGGAGGGAGCCCTGTGTTGGGCTCCCTGCTCAGTGGGAAGCCTGCTTATCCCTCTCCCATTCCCCCTGCTTGTGCTCTCTTTCTGGTAAATCAATAAATAAATCTTTAAAAAAAAGTTTTTATTCAAATCCCAGTTAGTTAACAGAGATTATAATATTAATTTCAGGTGTACAATATAGCGATTCAACACTTACATACAAAGCCCAGTGCATCACAAGTGCCCCCCTTAATCCCAATCACCTATTTCATCCATCCCCCCACCCACCTTCTTTCTGGTAACCATCAGTTTGTTCTCTAGAGGTAAGAGTCTGTTTCTTGGTTTGTCTGTTTATATTTCTATCTCTTCTTTTCCCTTTGCTTGTTAGTTTCTTAAATTCCATAAGTGAATCATATGGTATTTGTCCTTCTCTGACTTATTTCATTTAGTATTATATTCCCTAGCTCCATCCACATCATTGCAAATGTCAAGATTTCATTTTTTTTATGGCTGAGTAATATTTCAGTGTGTGTTTCAATATATATATACCACCTCTTTTTTATCCAGTCATCAGTTGATGGACTTGGACTGTTTCCATGATTTGACTATTGTAGATAAGGCTGTTGTAAACATTGGATGCTTAAACATGGTTGTAGCATAACATGTTATAGCAGCATTATGTATGAAGTTAATTACTTTAAAGAACTGGTTTCAGTTACTATATTCAGAATATTATGAGGCAATAAAAATATGATTATCAGAGGTTCAGCAAACCCCGATAGCCCGTTGGGAGCTCTGAGAGCAGAGCAATGACTAGTTTCACTCTAGTTAAGTGACTCCCTTCTAACACCAGCACCCAGCACACTAGCCACATGGGTGTCTTTTTTTTTTTTTTTTTAAGATTTTATTTTTATTTATCAGAGAGAGAGAGAGAGAGTGAGAGCAAGCACAGGCAGAGGCAGAGGGAGAAGCAGGCTCCCTGCCGAGCAAGGAGCCCAATGCGGGACTCGATCCCAGGACGCCGGGATCATGACCTGAGCCGAAGGCAGCCGCCCAACCAACTGAGCCACCCAGGAGTCCCTGGGTGTCTTAATTGCAAATTGCCACATCTGCAATTCATGGACCTTCAACATGACTTGCAATAATCAAAATGGCATTCATAAAATCTTCCTGTGCAAAAGTACTCTACTATCATGTGTGGATTTCATGAGCTTCTTGAAGATAAGACTCATTTTATATTTATTTTCTACTCCCACAGTAACTTTAAGCATACTCAGCAAAAAGGTGCCTACTTACTTTAAATCAATTACTTTACTCCAATTCTTCTGGGCAGAAAATATACAAAATTTATCCAATCCTTCATTGAAATTTCTAATGTAGCTTTCCACAAACTTCTAAATAGAGGGAGAAATGTGTAGTTTTTAATTTCCTCCCTATTGTTTCAGTGAAGTATTTTCTCTCCAGTGCCAGTCCCTCACCTCTGTAACTGTAATCTCACTCTTCTAACATGGACAGTTTTGTGGGTTTTTTATTCACTTTTTTTTTCTTCCCCTTTCCCTCCTCTCAACCTAAGAAAATTGTTAGCATCTCTCTTGCTAACAAAATTGTTCTTTGACCCCATCTAAGATGCTATTTATTCCTTTTAAATTCGAATCTATTTAAATCTCTGGAAAGAGAGTTCTGCTCTCTCTTAACACCCTTTTTACTTATTTTTTTTAAAAAGATTATTTGAGAGAGAGGAAGAGCACAAGCAGGGGGAGTGCTAGAGGGAGAGAGAGAAGCAGACTCCCGGCTGAGCAGGGAGCCCAATGTGGAGCTCGATTCCAAGACCCTGAGACCATGACCTGAGCCAAAAAGGCAGAGGCTTAAACGACTGAGCCTCCCAGGCACCTCATTTAAAGAGATTTTAATCTTTATTTTTTTAAAAAGTATTTAAAGATAGATATTTTTTTAAAGATCTCTCTTATTTTTTTTAAGATACTGAATCTTCTATTCATGGCAATCTGATTTATGTCTCTGATAAAATCCTCTATCAAGTGCAATCAATAGCTTAACTAAAATACCTAAATATCCCACTAACATGTCTCCTACTCAGCTATCCTAGATGATCTCCTCCATATGCTAGCACAACTGCATGCCTTTGCTTATGGTGCTACTTCTGTCTACCACTTCATTTCTCTAATATACCAGTATTAATGACCAAGATCCAACTTTAAAACATAAAACACTTTAGCCCCATTCCCAAATTGATACCAAATTAATCACTTCAGCCTCAAAGCCACTCTGTATTCTGTCCCAGTATCTACTATCATATTGCCCTATTGCTAATTGTGAATATATTCCTTGCCAGACTGTGGATTTGAGGGCAGGAATGCTTTTTGTTTTGTTTTTTTTTCTGAGGGAAAGAATGATTTTTATCCATTTTTATAACCTAGGCACTCGGCTTATTGTAAGAACTCCCAAAACCTAATTATTACATGAATTCTGCCTTCTAACACAATCTTTTATTCTTACAAATAGTTCTTAAAAGTTTGTAGACTCTCCATCATACTATTCAGTGCAAAAAGTGTGCCTTTGCCTGGCCTATATTTATAGCCAAAACCATCCCCTTCAAGTTCTCACAACCTCCTACCAAGTATCAAGTTGCTTAACACAACTAATTCCCTGTAACAAACACACTCAACTGACTGGCAACCATAGGTTCCCAGGAGCCAGAAACAGAAAGGGAGTGTTGAAGAAAGGAGAAGCAGCATGTTCGAATTTCCTTTGGACGCTCCCTCTGATTTGTTTCAGTACTTGACGATGGGACCCACTACTTGTATTCAGGGCTCCTTTTTATGATTAGCAACGCCAGCATACATGCACACTTGACCGGAAGTGGCTTTCTTTGTCATAATAATGCATATACATTATTGGGAAATATGAGAACACAGAAGGGAAAAAATAAGAGTGAAAGGATTTGAAGCATCGCTGAAATAGTAGTTTGATACTATATATGACTATATACAATGTTTAAATTTCTTTATTTAGTGTGGCTAAATAATTTAGTGTGGACAGCTTCTTGGCTGTCCCACCCAAGAAGAAATTCTGGAGATCTACAGTTAATCCATCTACTTTCTCAAAACTAATACTAACTTTTGAGAGCCTTCCACTTTAATCAACACATATCATCCCATATGCTCTTTGAAGATGATCTTCTTTCTTCCTTCAGATTCAGGAAGTTTCTAAAAAAAAGCCTCTTCAGCCAAACTTTTAAATAATAAGATTTACCACCTTTCCACAATCTAACCTACCTAAGATTATCAATGACTGCCTTTCTGCTTCGGAGACATACTGGTATCTGTGCTTGCCATAAACCGTAAATACTATATTGAAAATTATGTTGGTCATGAAGAATTTATTGTGGTAAATATTTTTTTGCTGACAAGCTATAATAGGGAATATTAGAAAGCAGCAGCTGGGAAGGAAGAGATGGTTCCAATGCAACTCAAATATCCCTAACTGGCTAACTAGTTTTCAAAAGAAGCTGGCAGAAAAAGCCCTGACATTGAGAAGGACACATGAAGCTGACGGCAAGATGATAGTCAACAATAAGATTATTTGTCTCTCTACTCTGAAAGTACACTTCATAGGCCAACTTCTGATACCAGTGCCTTCTCAGCCTATATAAACTCCCTTTTGGAAACATTCCAGTCTCTCCCTTGCTAGAACACCTCTTACTCTTCTTTAAACCCATGTTCTTCCCCTAATCTCCACACCCCCTTTTAACTAGCAATTTTTCTACCAAACTTTCTGAAAGAACGGTTAGTATTCATAGTCTTCATTTTCCTACTTTTCATTCAGATCCCAATCCACTGAGCCAGGCTTCTAGAACAAAGACTATAATTGCTCTTGCTAACCCAGTGGGGCTTTTTATCTCCCACAGTGGGTTTTAAATGCCAAATTCAAAGGATATTTTTCAGGCCCTGCATTATTGGACTTCTTCATAGAAGTTTATAGTATTGGTGACATGCATTTATTAAAAACCTAATTTCCTTTAACTCCCATGATATCATGCCCTTCTGGCTCTCTTCTCCTACATCTCTGAACAATCTTCTGTCTCTCCTGGATTTTCCCCCCTCATTCCCCATTCCTCAACATTTTTTTTAAAGATTATTTATTTTATTGAGGAGGGAGGGGCAGAGGGAGAGAAAACCTCAAGCAGACTCCCCACTGACTGGGGAGAGATTCCAGAACCCAGAGGTCATGACCTGAGCCAAAATCAAGAGTCAGATGGCTAAATGACTGAGCCACCCAGGCACCCCAGATCCCTCAACATTCTGAAAGCTATTTCTGTAGGTTTTCCCTCTGAGCCTACTGCTCTTCTCATTCTATAGATGCTCTCTAAATCTGTCCACACACTCTCATTAGACCTGTATCATCAGCTAACGACCCTTAAACCATCTCTTGCCCTAACCTCTCTGCCCAGAGCCTCCACTGTTACTGGACTCCAGGGAGATGTGCATCATGGCTCCTCAGAACACAGCAACCACACCTCACCATAGTGCTTTCCCAACTGCTTGTCTGACTCTAGAGCCTCCCTCACTGCCTCAATTCTCACCAATTATTCACCCTTATCTACACAGTCTTAACTAACTCCCCTTCCTCACTTTCATTAATCACTGGCAGAGTGTTGACCTGCTACGTAGCTTACTACTCTATTTCACTGTTGAAGAGTATTCACTGTGTTTTAATGCTCCCCAAAACACTTAATTACCTATGTTTTCCACATTCTATTTTTTAATCGTATGTTGGTGAAGATAGTTACCTTCCTCAATATTCCCTGTCCTCCATTTCTCACCACCACCTTCCTTTGGTTTATTCTTACTATCTCACTGCTACTTAATTCTTCCAAAAACACTGTTCTGACTCCCTATTCTACATCAGACTGGTGTAGATACCCATCATCTGTACTCCTTTAACACCCTAATTATACATCAGTCATTGCCCTAAAATCGGAATGCTTTGTTTACATATCTGTCTATACCACTAGGCTTTACCTTCCTTAACTCTTTTATCTCCAGTGCTTATCCCAGCATGTGTCACCCATGAGGTACATACAAACTGCTTACCAAATTAAGAGATGTATTTATTATTCACTGCCTTACTTGCCCAGGTAGACTTCCCTAGTCTGCAAGCAGAATACAGAATAGCCACCATATTATAACCTATTTGGCAATTGTATTTCTCAAGGAAAGAGAGGACACTAGCACTCGGGTTTATTTATCAGCCCCTCATGAAATAAGTTAAAATTCATAAGTTTTTGAAATCTGGATTCTCTGGGCAAACTTAGTAACTTAGTAGAAAAATAACACCTCTACCAGCACCTCAGCTAGACTCCTGGGACTCAGCCCACCCCCAGCTGCCTTAATCCCCACCTTTGATCCCCAGCAAGCCACAGATCTCGGCCATTTGCCTCAGGCACGGGAAGGTTCTATCCGTGTGTCAGAGCAAAGATGCTCCTGCTTCCTTGTAACATGGAACTGTGTTTTGGGTTACAGCATGAGGAATGAGACACCAGGCCCTAAAACCTGTATACTAACTGTCTCCGATTGAGAAATGATGTTACTAAAGAAAGATTAGATGGTTGTTTGACTCTAAGGTAGCTCAGTAATTGGCCATGCAATTCTTTTCCATGACACTACCTTCAAAAGAGTGACATCTATGTATGGTTTTATATTACTTTTGAATTATAGCACTGCCCAATATATGCCATATAGCATGTTATGGCCCCATTGAAAACTTATTTCATGATAAGGGGAGATAAGTTAACAGAACATTGTGTTTCTATAGCTGAGAAATGAATGAATCATAGGCTTGCCAATTCAAGACTTTGTGGGGACAAGTGCAATACTGTGGAAATGACTATCCGCTGGAGTGATATTCAGGAACATACTCTTTCAATTCTGGTAATGCTCAGGCAAACTCTAGCATGTTCGATAGGTGACAATGAATAAGGGCCATTGTGGTATCAACAATGGCAATACTTGTGCCTGATACAAGTGCTCTACACTTTCAGAGTGGACGTGGAGCTGGGACATGCAAAGTAGGACACTGTTATTAACACTCCAGCCTTCCTAAAGGCTTATTCTTGGGGAAACATGAACACAGTGTGTAATAAATCTACCAGAGCCTTTGTGCCTTTGAGATCCAGGCCTGAGTATGCTTTGTGTGAAATATGTATTTGTGAATACATTCCTAATCTTGATTCTCTCTGCAAAACACCTTGGTACTGCCTGGGGTGGGGGTTCGTGATTTATAACTATATCCCCTCTCTTTTTGGTTCCATCATCCTGCCCATTTTGATTGTGTTTCTTGATACATCTTTCTCCTAGGAGGTATCCTTTGACATAGGTTTTATGTTCCTTGCTTCTGACCTCATGCCACCGCTCAGCTCTGGATCTGCTTGGGAATACAAGACACCAATCAAGCCACCACATGGGCCAGTGGGCCGTGTGGATGAGAGGGGGAAAGGAATCAGAGGAACCTGAAAGGTGCTACATGAAACCTTCAAACTCTTCACCATCATCTCCTAAAACTCCCTGGACCCTAAAGCAGAACCAGAAAGTGAAATTAAAATGAGATGAACACACTCCCCACAACTGTACTCTTATTACTGTTCATATTTGAAAACTATTTCATGGCCAAGCCTGGATATGCATTTGGAGCGTGGAACAGTGACAGCGATCATACTGGTTTCATTGGCTGCACAACAGGGCACACAGGAAATGGCTCTAAGTTTGGCCATCACTCAAGCCAGCAGCCTTCACATCCGCACATCATGTGTTGCCACTGACAACGGGACAAAAGATTTTTGATCAAACTGAGATGATTGGTCCACTCCAAGTACTCTATTATCTCGACCAGTGTGGGCATGAGACGGACACCAGGGAATATAGGCTAGTCTCAAGACTTTCTGGTCCCTCACCTCCAATTCCCTTGGAATACTAGATGCTCTTCCGTTCAGCACAGCACACAGACCTACTACCATCCAAACATTCTATCGTGTCATTACCTTCAGGTAAGGAAGAGGAAGTGACCAGGGAAACACAGCTCAATCTTAAAAGAGCAAATCATTTTGGTATTTGTGGTAACAAGTAAAGTGAGTTATAGGAATGATGACAAAGACTTTCTCTGGCATAAGTACCTTATCCCTTTCATCATTCTCTAAGTAGCTGTGGAAATCAGTTCATCCAATTACCTGTCCCAGAAAGAAGTAAATCATTTAAATATGTACTTGATAACCCAGTGGGTTAAAATTTTGAGAAATTCCAGTCCTTACATTCAGTAAAACATGAACATTTCTGGTAGTGGGAAGTGAGTATGATGGGGACAGGTCAGCCTGGCTCAGGAGTGTGACCTGGAGTCTGTTCCTGAGAGCGGCCCGTGGCATTTCCAAGCTCCCTTCCTTCTTCTATGAATGGACCACAGATTTTTCTACCAGTTCATTTTTTTCCCTCGTCCCTCCCAGTGGTATGAGGCTGACAGGCAGCATGGGGCAAGATGGTGACAGCCATGCTGTTTGTACACATGCACAGGTCTGTGACACGCGAGGTATTTTGCAGTTCTGGAATAAATATGCAGAACCTGTGTTTTTCTCTAGAGCTCATAGTCACCATTTTAAACCCTTCAGGTGCTACTGAGTGTGTTTCCAAAGCTGTCAGGACCCACAAAAGACCTTCTGCAGAGAAGATTTTTGAATGATCACATTATAGCCCTAATTGAAGCTGAGTAGTTCATGGCCTTCTGAAGCGGACAGTGAAATACACCATTCTCTGAGCCTGGGTCCCTTATCAGAGCCACTTAGGGTAACAACATCCTACAAAAGGCTTTCTGCGTCTCTGAAGGTACAGAGCCCTCATTACTCCTACAGTTAGGGAAAGCTTTGGACCACTTCTGGGAATGCAAATGAATGAAACCCCATGTGACAGCTGTAATAAAAGGCTCCTGTCTTTTTGCAAAACATTCAAATGCCATCTGGCAATTTCGTTGACGTCAGCAGGCACAGAAAAACAGCTGCCCCCACTGCCTTCTTCATCATTCCCTTCCACCCCCAACTTTGCTCTCCCCTCCTCCCTGGCAAAAAGCTCCAACTTTTAGTAGTGGAGAAGGACAGGGGCAAAGTAGCCATTTTAAAAAGATTTGCTCTATTTTTTGTCTGCTCGTTTCAAGAACCAGCTCTATCTTCAGAATGGCAGTGATATTTGGCCCCAGCTCTCCAAATTCCAGTGAGAGCATCCTTTCATTAAACAGACATTTTAAAGTCTTTCCTATTTGTGTCTTAGGGCTTGAAGTACATTTATTCCGAGGCTAGAGGTGTTAAGGAAAAACTATGAATCTGACTTCTGATTCCACACATGCGCTCTGTGCTCCCTGTAAATAAACACCCAGAGTCACACGGAGAATACCTCTGCAGCCCAGGCTCAATACACTGGCTTGAGAGCTTACATGTCTGCATACATCTTTTAATAGTTCACTAGAAGCTTGGATGGACAGAGTTCTCTTTCAGTGTCAGAAATCACATGATACAGTTACCAAGCTATTCTGCCTTAGATAAAATTCCATGGAAAACATATTTTTCTAAACTATCGAACAAAAAGCAAGTAAGTGAACTAAATATTTGTACCTCGTCGAAGAAACACAATTATAGAAGAAACACCCATCCAACACAAATCCCTTCCAGAAGCCCTAATTAAAACAAAATAAACAAAAAACCCACTCATATTTACACATAGTATAAAAGAAGATAGACATTTTAAACTATTATTGCCCATTATGGCTTTTTTGTTTACAGGGGAGAAGTTGGATACTCACAATACCTAGTCTGTTCCCAGAAATGGGCAAACACCATTAACTATAAAGAGTAAACTGGTCTCATTAAAAGCCAATTAATCAGCCCCTTTCCAGGCTCCAAATACATGTCTTTGAAGGTAAAAGCATACACATCTGACTCAGGTAATTTTATCCATATCATGGATACATACTACTTACTTAGGCAGACCTATATCAAAGGTAAAAGATTTTGGAAAAACCATTTTATATTTTAAGGATAAGTCCATTAAGTGAGATTAACCAATCTTGGTACTACTGAGATATATTACTGTCAACCTAATACTTTACCTTTCCTAAAAATTTCACTTGTTCATTTTTTTTTTTAATTTAAACATCTACTATCCAAAAAGAACTTCTAGCATCCTTTTTCCAATTATAATTTCTCACGAAAATACATTCATCCTGTAACTTAGGTGAGTGACTGTGAAGTACAAATAGGAGGACTATGAATGTTCTAGGCCTCTTATGTATTAAATTTTTACCCTGTTTCTACTCACTTGAGTAATAGGATACCATCGCATGAGTAGAAAGAGCAAAGTCAGTAAGGGACGCATGGCAGTTGAGGTCAGCAGAGAAGAAATACTGGCAGGGATGTAGATTTTTTTTTTTTAAATTTAAGCTTTATTTAAACATATAATGTAACCCCACCACCCTCTCCCAACCCCTCTCCCCTCCCACCCCCCTCAGTTTGTTTTATGACATTAAGAGTCTCTTTTGGTTTGTCTCCCTCCCGATCCCATCTTGTTTCATTTTTACTTTTCCTACCACCTTAACCCCCACCCCCGTTGCATCTCCACTTCCTCATATCAGGGAGATCATGTGGTAGTTGTCTTTCTCCAGTTGACTTATTTCGCTAAGCATAATACGCTCTAGTTCCATCCATGTCGTCGCAAATGGTAAGATTTCATTTCTTTTGATGGCTGCATAGTATTCCATCGTATATATATACCACCTCTTCTTTATCCATTCATCTGTTGATGGGCATCTAGGTTCTTTCCATAACTTGGCTATTGTGGACATTGCTGCTATAAACATTCGGGTACACGTGCCCCTTTGGATCACTACGTTTGTATCTTTAGGGTAAATACCCAGTAGTGCAATTGCTGGGTCATAAGGTAGCTCTATTTTCAATTTTTTGAGGAACCTCCATGCTGTTTTCCAGAGTGGTTGCACCAGCTTGCATTCCCACCAACAGTGTAGGAGGGTTCCCCTTTCTCCACATCCTCGCCAGCATCTGTCGTTTCCTGACTTGTTCATTTTAGCCATTCTGACTGGTGTGAGATGGTATCTCATTGTGGTTTTGATTTGTATTTCCCTGATGTCCAGTGATGTGGAGCACTTTTTCATGTGTCTGTTGGCCATCTGGATGTCTTCTTTGCAGAAATGTCTGTTCATGTTCTCTGCCCATTTCTTGATTGGATCATTTGTTCTTTGGGTGTTGAGTTTGCTAAGCTCTTTATAGGTTTTGGATACTAGCCCTTTATCTGATATGTGGTTTGCAAATATCTTCTCCCACTCTGTCAGTTGTCTTTTGGTTTTATTGACTGTTTCCTTTGCTGTGCAAAAGCTTTTGATCTTGATGAAGTCCCAATAGTTCATTTTTTCCCTTGCTTCCCCTGCCTTTGGCGTTGTTCCTAAGAAGAAGTTGCTGCGGCTGAGGTCGAAGAGGTTGCTGCCTGTGTTCTCCTCAAGGATTTTGATGGATTCCTTTCTCACGTTGAGGTCCTTCATCCATTTTGAGTCTATTTTCGTGTGTGGTGTAAGGAAATGGTCCAATTTCATTTTTCTGCATGTGGCTGTCCAATTTTCCCAACACCATTTGTTGTGTGGCATATCCAAACTGAGGCCTTGAAGGACCGAGCTCTGCTCTCCCCATCAGTTTCAACTTGACTCTCGCCATTCTTTTTATAAAATATCTGTGGTTTGTTCTCAACAGGCTGCCTTGTGCCTCTGGATTACGTTGTTTGCCCTACAAAGAAGACCTATCTCTTGTCAAGTCTTCCTGCTTATCTTTTCAGCTTTTAGACCAGCAAGTCTGGTCCTCCACAAGGCCTTTGCTGACCCATGTTTGCTGTGCTCTGCAAATGCCCTGTGCACACATCTTCATTTTATTTTCCACATTTGATGGTGCTTGTCCATTGCCCATGAGAGTTAGAACCTCAGTAAAGTAGGGGGAGTCTTATTCCCCTTTGTGTCCTAGTGCCTAGCAGGTTTTAAGTGTTCACTGGATGGCTATGGAAGGAGTAAAAGAAAGGAAAGAAGGCAAGACAAGCACAACAAAGAAAAAAAATCCCAAAGATAACTTTTTTACAGCTGGAGAAAAACACCTAGGATGTATTGAACATTTATTATGTGCCTGGTAACGTGCTGATATTTTTACACAATATCCCATTTAGTAACAAAACAAAAACCTGTTTAAGTGTGAACTGTTATTACCATTTTCATAAGAAGAATCAGATTCAGAGAGATTTTGTGAACTCCTAATGGTCCCTCAATGGGGAAACAGTGGTGGCCAAATGGAATGCAGGCGTGTGGACACTGTAGGCTTTACAAGGTATTTAATACCTTCTGTTGTTTTGCTGAAGGCAGAAGGGGTAACAGGAAAGAGAAGGCAAGGAAATAAATACCCTATTATTAAAGTCGAAGTGAATTTCGAAAAGTCTAAGAATAAATCCATTAGGGCACAAGATAAAACTCAACAAGGTACATTTGGAAAATACCAGCTCGGGGCTAAGCCTAAACTGTGCTTCAGTTCCAAGACTCCATCTGGATTTCTCACAGCTCCCTGGAACAAAAGGTCATTAGCAGCTGCTGATTTAGAGGTAACATCTCCACTGAACGTATAAACTAAGCGAGTTTTTCAAAAGCAACCGTCACTATTGTTTTTTATGAGCTGTGTGTATTGGTTTAAGGATGGAAAATTAGAAACTCAGAGGGTCCTGGCAGAATCAGGCAAAGGGAAATATCAATTTAGTAAATGGAAAAAGAATAAGATCAAGGAACAATTAGATTTGTACCTTTAAGCTTTTAATAATGGGTAAAAGGTCTAATATGCTTTCTAGAAAGTAGTAAATAAAACATAGAAGCAAAGAAGGTTCTGTGTGCCTTGCCTGATCATAACTGCCATTAAGTGAAACCTACTTTTCTTCTAATAAAATAGTAGAGAAAACAAGAGAACAGACTCTAAAACTGTCCAGAAAATAGTTAACATGTTTATAGAGGAAGGAAAGCAAGGACACAAAAGATAAAAATCACCAGAAAAAGATATTCAAAATTTTAATGACACATGTGAGACAGATCCATTAGACAGAACAAGCTTTGTCTTATCTAAGACCTAGCCTGAGTTTGAGTCAACATAAAACATCTCATCCTCATTTGGGAGTCATTCCTAGGATTGTAATGTAAGAAAGGACAAGAGAACTCACACAACAGTCTCATAATCACTTTAAAAAAAGAATATTTTCATTAAGAGTCTGGCATTATCACATCAAGTTAGGAATACTGGTTGCTACCAAGGAACAATCAGTATGAGTGAAGCCTGTCAAGGTGAAGTGGGAGGTCCTGGTATTGGGCAATGATGCCGCTAAACTTTACGGAGATGGAAACGTTCCAGAGATACAAGAAATTTAAGGGCATCACATTCAGGTGGCAATAATTTTATGTTCCACTTCCTTTGACCAAAATTAGGGATTCATGTCATGCATTAACATAGTTTCTTGGGCAACTGACCAAAATCGATCACCTCCTGACCACATTATTATGTGACTTTTTAGTTGATAACATTTTATCCTGCTCATATGTGAATCTCTAATGACTTACTATTCCAGAGTTTGATTTTATAGTTACCTCACAAAAAGAAATTCCAGAACCTGTAACATCGAAGGTCATACTTTGGACAAGGGTCACTGCACCCATCTGTGTGACTTTGCTAAACAGGAGCAACCGGTCTTTCTTGGGATCCTCTTCTGTTGAAAGCAACAAGGACTTCCCCACTTCACAAAGCAGGCTCGTTTCATACTGGAAGGCTGGAGTCATTAGAGGACTATTCTGAACCTGGGCTGAGACTGGCCCTTGCCGGTCAGCTCTTGTTCTGTCCCCATCGGTCCAACGCCTTTTTGTATTCACAGCTCTCCAGAGAAACTAAGTGGCTTTCCTGTTCTATATTATACTAGAATTAATGCATATCTCATAGTCTGCGTTTTCTCCTACTTGGAGACTATAAAAATGGGAGCTGACTTTTTATAGAACATTAAGAGCTTCTTAAAATAGTTTCATTGATCAATTTTTTAAAAAGGCAAACAAAAATAATACAGGGAAATGGAATAAAAATCAGCACTTACTGAGGGCTTATTTTATGCCAGGGACTAATTTAACACTCACTATAAATTATGCCATTGAAGTCCTCCTATTACCCTGGCAAGAAGATACTAACATTATACACACTTTACAGAGGAGCTTGTAGAGTTAACATAACCTTGCTCAAGGGCACATGTGTAGTGAGTGATGGGGAAAGGGGTGATGCCAGCAGTCTCTGGTTCCATGATGCTCTCTTTGCTATTATCCTCTCTATACAGTTCTCCTTAGTGAAATCCAGCTTAAAGAGATTCTTACCAATCCTCTCATTCCAGGTGAAGTCACCCATGGGAGTGATGGTAAGGCAAATAAAACAACTCCTTGAGGACAATCTAGAAATCACTAGAAAAACTACATATCTATACTTAGTGCTTCCTGAATTTACAATCACCTACCAAAATTACAAAAAATGTGGGAGATTAAAAAATATCTTCTATATTCAAGAATTTACACCATGCATGAGACAAGGTGGGGTAAGGAGAGGATTTCAGAATCTGAGTTCTTTTAGATTGGGGAGATAATTCCAGCATTCTGGCAGAGGCTTGATTTGTTAAAATTTGAGCAGGTTACAAGCAAAAAGTTTCCAGACAATGAGGGGGGAGGAGAAAAGGGCATGAATAGGGAATAGATCTGCAATTTTGAAATGGTTCTGCAGAATTCAAGAGTTCCTTGGGAGCTAGTTTTTTAAGAATAGTCTTAGTAGTTACCAAAATTGTCTCCCCCTCCCCGCATATTAAGATTGTGGGAGAATATTATTTCTAAATGTACTTCCTTTTATTCTATCACCTCTTTATTCTACCCTGACTTCACTCTACAACAGTGCAGTTGTTCTCAGGTGCAAACGGGAATCATATCAGAGTAAATATCCCCACTTACAGACAGATAAGAGCAAACTCAAAAATGGGAAAAAAAAAAAAAGTCAACAGTCCCAAACTTATTGCTGTAATACATAATATCATATAACATCAATATATGCATTTGCAATGACTACTGTATCAGATTCATGTCTTGTACTATAGATCAATGATAAACCATTCTAAGTGTAATCATTTACAATATAATGTATATATCTGTATCACTCTAATTCCATGACTTTGGTATTCTGCAGTATTTTAAACAATTTAACAACTAAAAATATTTCTGATTATTTACAAAATGACTTTCTTTCCAACAAAATAATTTTATTTTATATCCATTTTTTAAAGCAACGGATCAAAGAATGGTATTTCCATTAGGCCTAAATTTAGAGGGCAATGTCTTTTTGTAAAAAGGTGTGCCCAGAAGTTTCTGAATCAGAGAACAGAGACTTGCTAAGAGTAAAAAAATAAAAATCCACCAAAGTAAATAACACAAAGAAACAATTTTCAGAATGTAAAATGAAATCAAAGGAGCTTCTCTCTTTAATCCTATTAGTCAATGGAGCTGCACCCAATTTTAAAATTCTCATATTTCACAATTTCTCTACAGATTTTACATTTAGAAACACATATGCATCAATCTACCACATGCTCAATTTCAAAATAAGAAAACTATTGCAAGCTCTATTATGTTCCTCTGTTTGCAATGTCTATGAATGTGTCTATTAAACTAGTTTAGCAATAAAGTCTAACGTGAGTGGGAAGGCAATAGGTGAAGTGGTAGGGATATATCTGGCTCTAAGCTATCAACATGTTCTCCTTAGTTCTTCGTCTCTCTCTCACACAATGACCTGTATCAATATTAGTCACCTGTTGCTCAATGATTCCTTAGTAAAATAAAACAAACTAGAATTTTACCTCAAAGTCCTAAGAGGCAAAAATACTGGGCAAAAAGCATTCCATTTGGTATTAAATTTTTACCTGCTCTTCTAATTAAATGGAATGCATTTGTCATGGTGATAAACGATTTGCTAGTTTGCCTTTATTCTGCCACTGATGAAGTTCAATATTCAGCGTGCCTTTCATAATTTTAAAAGGAAATTTAGAAAGAACCATCCTCTGTTATTTTTTTCCCAAGCCTAAATTAGTTCATTGTAAGAAAGGTTGTTTGAAAATCTCAGTAATAAACCAACCTAGAGGCTATAATTTTCTTGATAGTGGAACCCTCCATTTGCTTCTGAAAGCAGTAGGAGGGCATGCCATTCTTCCTCCCATTTATTATTCATATTTCACCACTATCTTTTATGTGCTACAGTACTTTTGAAAATGACACAACCAGATTCAGGAGGTTAATTTATACCATTAGCTGTCACTTTTAGGAAATGCCTGCATATTTGCATGTGTGTCAGGAACGCAATGTGGGGATGTGGAGAGGGGTGGAGGAACATTAATACCAGGCTGTGCATTTATGCCTCTGACTTAGCACACACTATTGCTCTTGGTGTCACAAAAAATGAACAGCAAAATATAATTTGCAGTAATCTGCCTAGCTCCGTGATCAATGGAAACAGAAACAGAAAAGAATCAGAAGGCCATTGCTTGTCAAAATGCACACTAGTTCACTGTGGGCTAGAATCATAGCACGAACTTGACTAAATGCTTTTGGACCTTAGGATATTTTTAATATTACCAGTGTGGTTACAGAGTTGAATCCTGAAATGACCCTTTCTTCGCTCCCACCCCAATCATCATTCATTCTTCAAAGCCAACAGCTTCTGTGAAATTATCCCTGAAGATTTCAGTCTATACCGATTTTCCTCTGCTCCAGTGTTCACCCACCATGGTCAACATCACACCATTAAAATATTAAGTTGTTTCTCAACTTTTACACATGCCTCACTGTTGTAATTCAGATTTTAAATTTTGAAGAAAGGAGTCTGGTTTTGAACTCCAGTAATCACTTAGGATCTCTTTGCTCCTTCCAGAATCCCCCACCTCCACATCATGAACTCACTAAAAATGGTACAGAAGCCCCCCAAAAGAGTCTTATTACATGATAAATATAACGTGGTTGTTAGTGACTTAATCTGATTGAAGAGACACCTCTTTAGCACTAACAACACAATTTTAACTGGCTATATTTTGTTTTTATATTAAATTTTGATCTAATATGCACGGCCCCACCACTCCATCCTCAATAGTAAGGTGTTTCTTAAAGCTTTTATAATTTCTTCTATGAATGAATCAACTCTAAGCCAACCTTTAAAAAAACATGTGTTTATTTGAGAGACTGAGAGAGTGCAAGGACACATGTGCCTAAACGGGGGTGGGGAGAGACTCTCAAGCAGATACCTCACTGAGCGTGGAGCCCGAGGCAAGGCTGCAGCTCATGACTCTGAGATCATGACCTGAGCCGACACCAATAATCGGAGGCTTCACTGGCTGAGCCAACCAGGCACCCCTCTAAGCCAATCTTTTTTTAAGCATGTATTTTTTCTTCCAGTCAAAAATACCTTCACCCACTTCAATTCTAATTGGCTCTTCAATTCTTTTCTCTACACTACAGAATGAGTCTAAGATCTTTAGTTTCATTTTTAACAAAGCATCACCTAAGTACAAGTCTAAATCGTGGCATACACCACTGATGGCAAAATAAAAAGCCATTCAGAAACTGGCAGATAAAAGTGGGATGTGGCGTGCTGTAAAAGAAAAAAAAAAATCACTAATACATGAGATAATAGGTTAGGGACCTGGTGGCAGATGGTGAGAAACCTGCCCTTAGAGGCTGGGAAGAGGCAGTCCATGCAATACAGGAACACAGCTGCCTCCAGGACCTCCAGAAGGTAGAAGATGCACCTAAAGAGCTTGTAGCTCCAGCAAAGAGATTGAAAAACAGGATGCAGCATGCGTTGGTTACTATGAGCTGTATTTGATAAATAGGACAAGAAACCGAGGAGCTCAGAAAAAATTGGTCTCATTTGCAAAAAAGGACAGGTAACTGCTTCCCATTCACAAATGGCAAAGGAAAAAAATACAAGAAGGACCCTGAGCTAAAGATGCCAACTACTCAGCATTGGGAAGGATCACTCCAGAATAGGGGCATCACAGCTATTGCTGAAACCACTGAATGGACCAGGCTGTCTTAGAAGAAAGCCAAATTAAGTTGCAGTACTCAATGTATCCTTCCAGTATGATAAAATAACTCAGAGAAAGGACACTTAAGATGCATTTTTGGTAGGGTCTCCCAATAAAGTCTGATAGTCTCATATTATCAGCATCTAAATTGGGAGTGAGAAGCATACAGTCTAAAGGAGAGGGAGATACAGCGCATCTAAGACATGTATGCAGAAACCAACTGTAGGTGTAATTAGCATACAAAGCTGATTGCAATCAGTTTAAAAAGGAGCTATGTTTTTGAGAGAGCGATGCTGGCAAAAGAATGATTTTTCAGAACTTAACATAACCCTTCAGTTCCTAACACTCTGCGGGTAGGAAGTGATCAAATAAAGGTGCCCGGACTCAAAGAAGGGCATGCTGCCCAATGCCCAGTTTACAGTGGTCCCAGAGTATAATCAGACCAGGAGAACCTCTGAGGTTGGAGCCAGTGACACAGGATACATTAAAAAATGTATACTCTCCCAAGATAAGGGTTTCCCAGTAAGATTTTGGAACTATTCTAGACTAGTGATGTTGGGTGAGTTGTTTTCTTCCCTTTCCAAATGACAGTGTTTACAATGCTGATTCTGTCCATCCTCCACCTGTGCTCAAGAGGTGAGCATCTGTACATGTGTAGTAGTCAGTGCAGAGTGAGGCGGCTATTAACCTATCTTTTACACTTAGAGGTCTCTGGATTAATAGAGCCACATTCACATCTGATACATAAATCACTGTACATCACTCCCTCTTAATGGGTTAAACTGTGTTCCTCAAAATTTATAAGTTGGAATATTACTGGGACCCCAGAGTGTGATATTATTTGGAGATGAGTCCTTTAGCGTGATCCTCATACCATATGACTGCTAGCTTTATAAAGAGGAGAATCTGTACACACACACACACACACACACACACACACACACACACACATAGGCGAATGCCATGTAAAGAGAAAGGCAGAGACTGGAGAGATGCTTTTTCAAGGTAAGGAATACCTGAGATGGCCAGCCAACCACCAGTCTAGGTAAGAGGCATGGAACAAATGGAAATCTCTCACAGTTCTCAGAAGGAACCAATCCTGTGGACATCCTGATCTTGTACTCCAGAACTGTGAGACCATAAATTTCTTCTGTCTAAGCCACTCAAGTTAAACTACTTTGTCATGTCAGCCTCGGTGAACTAATATACTCCCTAATGAGGTAAGAATGGATCACAGGACACTAACTGGATGAAACTTTTTGGCTCTCTCCCTTGAGAAGGGGATAATGTGTGTGTATGTATGTATATGTGAATATGTGTGTGCGTGTGTGTGTGTGTGTGTATTTTTTTAAACTCTGGGAAAATAATTTTTCTTACCTAGTGATAACTAGAAAGGCAAACCAAAATATTCTGAGCTCCCCTTTCTTCTGGACACGCTGGAGGGCTAACTAGGGGCATGGCTCCACACAAGCCTGCTTCCTCTGCTTGCGTGGAGCCATGCCCCTAGCTATGGTTAACGAGTTTAAGGAGAAGCCTTAAAAGCTACTCTCAGAGTATGGCATTTAACTGCCCAAGAAAGAACATCCTTCCCCTGCCTCTGACTGGTGATGCCTCAGATGGCAGCTGCTCCACCACCTCTGTCTTGAAGGAGGGGTAATACGGACACAACTCCAAGCCAAAGCATGATGGACAATGAATAAATGAGCAAGAAATAAACCTTACGGTCTTGAGTCGAGGGCTGTTTCCTACTTCAGTACCAGCTTGTCTATCCTGACTGATACGGTCCTTAAATGAAAAATAAAATCATAAGAAATACAGCCTATTTATGAAGACTTCCTTGGCCCTGTCCTCTGGAATAGTGTGCAAATCTCAGAGAGAAAGTGGAACCTAAGGCACAAATAATCTTCAACAATTTCTTCCGAGTCCTTTAACCCTTAGCTACCCAGTTTCTCCCTGGAACAAGTAAAGAGATGGGTAGAATTTTCACAGAACAACTCCTCTCCCACTCTGATATACTTTTCAAACCTAAATCTGTTACTAGTTTCTAACTTCACATCTCCACTTTTGTCCCATGTTTTGAAAACGACTACTTCAGTGATCTTTACATTTTTTTCACTAGCTTTCTCATGATCATAAAAGGAACTGAATACTTTTTTCCCCCTTATTTTTGGCAAATAAAATGACTGGACATTTTCAGTACATGTCAAATTCCATTTCCAGAGCATATACCATCACCACAAAATTGTAACGTGAGAAGTGATGTTAGAGGTAATCCAGCCAACTTCATGATTTTTTTAAATTAACAAGGCTGGAACACAAAGAAGATATTTAAGGTCCCAAGTCATAGTACTAGTTAGGAGCTAAGCCAGTTAGAATGCAATGTCACATTTGGACTCCCAGCCTTGTGGAAGTTACACAAAAACACACACAAACATGAATACGCACTGATCCGAAAAATACAGAATGCAATGACATTGGAGGAGGAGGGGAAACTTAATGTAGCAAACCCTCCTTCCTTAAAATCCTTCAATGATTCTTAATTACCTACTGGTTAAATTCCAAACTCCCTAGTAGGGCAAACAAGGGGTGTCACGGTGGTTCCTCTCTCACCTACCTTTCCCACCATTTTTGACCCACAGGGATCACATGCCCTAAAAGGCTGCTGCACCATGCTGACCTACTACTCACTGGGCTCTCAAAGCACTGGAGTTTTATGCCCCCTTATGTAATTTTGCTCCAGCTAGCTCTTTAGAACAGGAAACCATTTATATGATTCTTTGTTTGGGTAGTCCTTGGGTAGTTGGGGAGGTCCTTGTCCCAGTTTCTGCTTGGTACCTTGGGAAGATTTAATACTTTCCTCTTCTAATGCCTATTAGCAATTCCCCTGCACTTACCATAGCCATGTTGTATCACAGGGGGGCCATCTCCTAATTCTTTCTCACTCTCTTTGGGCAACCTCATCTGCTTTAGTTCATAAATTTCCAAATCACAAAAAATTTTCAAACCTACATCTCTAATCTGTTCCTTTCTCATGAATTTCATAAAATATGCATATAGCCTCTTAGGTGATGATTACATCTAAAGGAAAACATCTCTACAGGCACAAAATTGAATCCATATTCTCCCTCTCCAAATTTGCTTCTCCTCCTGTATTTCTTCTCTCAATGACTGGTTATGCCATATACCTAGTTGCCTAAGTTAAAAAAAAAAAAGACATTCTTTGTTTGTTCTTCACATATACTGATAAATATTTATCAAACAGCTACTATGTGCCAAATATTTTTCTGAGGTATTGGGAACACAACTGCAAACAAAGCATTCATGGGTTCAGCCCGTTTACAGGTTATAGTCTAGTAGTGAGATAAATGAGTTTTTTAAAAAGAGTATTACAAATTATAGTAAATATTATAAAGGAAAGAGAAGGCTGTGCTAGTAAATAATAGTGAAAAATGGCAAAGGGAATACCTAATTTAGAGGAGGTTGTGAAAAAAGGCCTCTCTGAGGACAGGACATGACAAATGATATGACATAACCTTCCCCTAAAACTCGACAATAACATTGTCTAGCTTGTATTTTATCTTTATTACCATCATAGCGTCCTAACTTGTCTCCTGGCTCAAATCTCTTGCTTTCAACTCATCTGTTACCTGAGTATTAACAGAATGACTTTGCAAAAGTGTTGATCAATCCGTCTCCTATCTATGTTGCTATCAGAATAACCTCTCTAAATTACAGATCTAATCATGTTAGTTCCCAGTCCAAGGTCCTTCAAAAGTAAAGTATCATCTAAAAATACAATATTATTAAAATGTCCATAACACCCAAAGCAAGCTACAGATTCAATACAATCTCTGTCAAAATACCAACAACATTTTTCACAGAACTAGAACAAATAATCCTAAAATTTGTATGGAACCACAAAAGATCCCAACTAGACAAAGCAAGCTTGAAAAAGAATAAAACTGGAGGTACTACAATCCCAGATCTCAAGATATACTACACAACTATAGTATAGTACTCAAAACGATATGGTACTAGCACAAAAACAGACACACAGATTAGAATGGAATAGAGACACCAGAAATAAACCCATGCTTATATGGTCAACTAATTAATCAAAAACATACTATGGGGGAAAAAAACCAACAGTCTCTTCAACAAATAGTGTTGGGAAAATGGGACACCTCCATGCAAAAAGACAAAATGATCCTTTTCTTACACCATACACAAAAATAAACTCAAAATGGATTGAAGACCTAAATGTGAAACCTGAAACCAGGATATTCTTAGAGGAAAAACATAGGCAGTAATTTCTCTGACACTGAACGTAGAAACGTTTTTCTAGATATGTCTCCTCTGACAAGGGAAACGAAAGCAAAATTAAACTATGGGGACTATACCAAAATAAAAAGCTTTTGCACAGTGAGGGAGATCAAAAACAAGACAAAAAAGCAATCTATTGAATGGGAAAGGTATTTGGAAATGATACATCTCATAAGGGGTTAGAATCAGAAGTGCATAAAGAACTTCTACAACTTAAAACCAAAATAACAGGGGCGCCTGGGTGGCTCAGTAGGTTAAGCCTCTGCCTTCGGCTCAGGTCATGATCTCAGGGTCCTGGGATCGAACCCCACATTGGGCTCTCTGCTGAGCAGGGAGCCTGCTTCCCCTCTTCCCTCTCTCTGCCTGCCTCTCTGCCTACTTGTGATCTCTATCTGTCAAATAAATAAATAAAATCTTTAAAACCAAAATAACAATAATAATAATAATCTAATTTAAAAAGTGGGCAGCGGACTTGAATAGATATTTTTTCTAAAGAAGACATACAGATGGCTGGCAATCATATAAAAAGACGCTCAACATCACTAATCATCAGGGAAATGCAAATTTAAACCATAATCAGGGATCACACTATACCTGACAGGATGGCTAAAATCAAAAACCACATGCCCCCAAATTGATTGCAGCATTACTTACAATAGCTAAATTATGGAAATGGCCCAAGTGTCCACTGACAGATGAGTAGACAAAGAAGGTGTGGTATGTATGTGTGTATGTCTTAATAAAATATTATTCAGCCATAAAAAAGAATGAAATTCTGCCATTTGCAACAACACGGATGGATCTAGAGAGTATAATGCTAAGTGAAGTCAGTTAAAGACATATGCCATATGATTTCACTCATATGGGGAAGAAGCAAAACAAAACAAATAAAAGGGAGAAAAAAGAGGAGACTAACTTAAAAACAAGAACAGACTCTTAACTATAGAGAACAAAGAGATGGTTACCAGAGGGGAGGTGGTGGAAGGATGGATGAAACACATGATAGGAATTAAGAGTACATTTATCTTTATAAGCACTGAGTAATATACGGAATTGCTGAGTCACTATACTGTACACCTGGAACTAACATAACACTGTATGTTAATTACACTTGAATAAAACAAAATTCAAGGACCAGCAAGGTGTGGCCTGTTGGTCTTAAGCCACTTTCTAACCAGCATGATTTGCTCTATTGTACTGAGATAACTATCTGCTAAGCTTTTATATCCCTTGCCTTTGCATGAGAAGTCCTCCATACCCCTTCCTTGTCCAACTCCTAATCAACTCTCAAGAGTCAATTTAAAGGTCACCTCCTTTCTCTCAGGTATGCCCTAGCTAGTGTATTTATGTCTTTCTTGCTGGCTCTATCATTCTCAGACCATGTAGCCAATGCAGGACTAACCACACCCCCTTGTCTCCGTTCCATCCATTAGATCAAGACCAGGGCAGTTTCGTGTTTGTGCTCCTATCTCTAATGCCTAACACAGTGTCTGCCAATCAAAAGAGACACTATATTCACTGAATTGATGGATGAGGTGTAGCTGGGTTTTTTTCTTTCAGGTATACAAGAATCATGCTTAATTATTCTCACATTTATAGCACTTAATACCAAATATATATTCAATATTTTCTTGGGCACCTGAATGGCTCAGTCAGTTAAGCATCTGCCTTCCACTCAGGTCATGATCCCAGAGTCCTGGGATCGAGTCCCACATCAGGTTCCAAGTTCAGTGGTGAATCTGCTTCTCCCTCCATCCCTCTCCCTGCTTGTGTTCTCTCTCTCTCAAATAAATAAAATCTTTAAAAAATATATTTTTTCAATGAACACTTATCGGAACAATATACAGTTGTGTGCCATAATCGTAATGTAAAAGATAAGCCTAACAAAAATTACAAATAACTGTAAACTTCTGTGTGATTCTGAAGCTTAAAGATCTAAAAGTAGAAACTGGGAAACATGCTTTCATTTCATTTTTATCAATTTATCCTTTACTTTTTATTCCTTTGTGTAATTCCATGTAACTGCTGAGTCTTACATTCTAACAACTGGACACATCTCATTTGAAAAACTGGAAAGTCCATCTGTGCCTATAAAAGCATATGATTTAAGAAGGATATGTAATATTTTCATTATCAATGTCTTTAGGTAACTGACAAGAAAACTGTCTTCTTCTAGACAAATTATATGTTTTTAAATTTCCAAAAAATTGAACATATTTAAAATGAAAACTGTCTAATCTTATTTCCACTGATAAATGAGTGTTTATTGCTCAGAGTCAGCTCCTCTTTTCTCTTTATTGCTAGTAGAGGATTTAGTCCTTTCACCTTATGTTAAGGCCAAAGCATTCCTTATTTTCTGTTTTCCAGATATATTAACACTTCCCAAGCTACTCATCCCTCTGTTTTTAATTAGTTTGCATATAGAACTGTCTTTATTTCAGGATGTTCGCACCTTTATTTTTGTCATTTTTGCTATTTCCTGAGTGTTCACACTCAGTGGACAACGTAAAGATTATGACATAT
>ML110237.1:12668-23079 GCA_003697995.1 Taxidea taxus jeffersonii | reverse complement strand
ATTTATTTATTTATTTATTTATTTTTAAGATTTTATTTATTTATTTGACAGACAGAGATCACAAGTAGGCAGAGGGCGGGGTGAAGCAGGCTTCCCGCTGAGCAGAGAGCCCAATGCAGGGCTGGATCCCAGGACCCTGGGATCATGACCTGAGCTGAAGGCAGAGGCTTTAACCCACTGAGCCACCCAGGTCCCCCCTGTTGCCCTTTTAAAGGGGAAATTCAGAAAGTTAAAAATGGGGAATAGGATTATGTGGGAAATCTGACTTGAAAAGTTAACTCCACATCTCCTTGGCAGTTATAAGCTGTTCTTTTCCTACTATGAGAATTGTGAGCCATAAAGTGTTTTTACCTTTCTGTGTGCAAATATTGTTGGTGAGATGCCTGCTAGTATTGCCACCAGGTGGATTCTCCCACAACTGGAGCTTCCCTCTTGGCATCACCTTCTCAGAAGTCTTCCACTGACCTCGTTTGCTTTCAGGATAGTTTCAGTCTGTATGCTAACACTCAGGGCCTCTGTCTGTCACTCAGCAAATACGTCTCCACTGTCTGCTATGTGTCAAGTGCATTCCTGTGAAGGTAACAGAGACTCTATGGGGCTTGTTTGCCTTTTCTTTAACATGAAGCCTCTGCTGTAAGCCTACCCACCTCCTCTTGGCCCTGTCAGGCCCTTTCCCTCACTTCTGGAACAATTCCCCACTTGATTGATGATAGGTCCGTGGTCAAAGGAGCAAGACTGATTCAAAGCGAAGGTCAAGCAAAGCTTTATTTCGAGCCAACCATGGAGAATCAAACCGACCGTTCGGGGCCGCCTCTTATAGAGAGGGCAACCCGTCCCTGCCTTACAGACTAACTTTTAAAGGCCAAAGGCCATGTGGTTGAGCCTGGCCACACACAGGTGGCCAATGAGATTGCAACACACAGAGAAAGCTACACAGTCATGCTAGGTCACACAAGGGTAGCCAATTGAATTAAAATCTACCCTATAGTAGATATTTGAACTAGCCTATCACCTTGATCAGAATTGGCACCCAAAAGGTGCCCAAAAGGCGGGTCCCACACTCCTTGGTAGCTAGGGAGACAGTATGCGCACCCCACTGATTGGATGTCTCCACCTGGCCTGACCCGCCCTTGTATTTGGGCTCTCTGTTACCTGGGACTGGTTTCCCAGACTTGCTTTTAAGTAAGTCCCCTGGGGGGTGGGTGGCAGGGTCAGTTTAAGTTTTACTGCATAAACAACAAAATGGCTGTTCAACCGAAATAGGGCCTCCCTGGCTAAATAGGCCCTTACAATTGACTCTCTTCTTTCAGCCCTTAAACCTTGCCCCAATCCACCCCCATTGTAAAGGGAGCGGATGTTGTAACCAAACCAACATGAGTCCACCATGCCTTGGTGAGTCAGGCACAAGGTTCAGTTGTCCCACAAAGAAAGCTTTCATCTGCAGCAAATAAGGAGATCACTGGGCCGGCGTGGGGGGTGGGGGAGGGAATGGTTTCCAAAGCCAGGATTCCTACAGAAAGGGTGAATGGGTTCCTCTTGTTTAGGCTTAGGATGAATATCTAGCTAGGGAAGCTCTGTGGTCCTCAGTAGAGGCAGGCAAGAGGTCACATCCTCTACGGATCTTGTGTGCTATGTTAATGAGGCTGAGGCTCCTCCTTGGGCAGAGATTTTCATATTACGATGAAGTAAAGGTAACTGTAGATCATTCCAGAGGCCACTCCGTGGTCTACCTGCACAGACTCATGTCAGGTATAGCTCAAACGGTCTGGGTGGTCTGGACTAGCAGGAGGTCTTGTGAGGGCAGAAGCCATCCCCTGGAGGAGGGGTTTTGGGGTTTCACTTCTCTGAGTTAAGGGGAAAAAAGAGCTTGGGGAGAATATAAGACAAAGTGTACAAGCAGGGGGGCAGGCAGTAAAGGCCAGGTCTTGGGGTCTAACTGGTGACAATGTCACTCCCTCATACTCTGCCCTGTGGGACTCCACAAGGGTGTCCTCTCTCCTCCTGTCTATCCCAAAGTCATGTCATGTCTTATGCCAAAGATTCAAAGTGGAGAGGGAACTGGTTTTTTTTTTTTTTTAAGTTTTGTTTTGTTTTGTTTTGTTTTTATTGACCTCTACACCCATTGTGGGGCTTGAACTCACAAACCCTGAGATCAAGCATTGCATGCTCTTCTGACCAAGCCAACCAGGTGCCCCCAGAGGAAGCTGTTTTATTTTATTATTATTTTAAAGCCTATTGTATGTTGCATAAATATTAATAACTGATAGAGTTCATTATGCCTGTGTTGTTGTGCATAATACTCTAAATATTAGCCAATTAATTTTCTAATGGAAAAAGTAGAAACCTAAACTTTCACTTTGCTGAAATTTGATATTTAGTGTTCCCCTGTTGGCATGTTAATTTGGAGACTGGGCAGTGTTCTAAAGACTGGGAGTATTTTAAGTTCATCCTATAAACAGCAGACTAAAGAGGGGCAACCAAACTTAGTGTCTCTTTTGGGAGGGATTTCAAATGGACTTCAAAGGACATTTCTTAATGATAAGTTTGAAACTGCTCAGTGACTTGCCTAGAGTTGCACTGTAGGTCAATGGCAGAGCCACCGCTAAGCCCACATTTTCATGCATATATCCAGAGGCCACAGGGTCCTTGGTCTTGACTGGTGACTTTTCTCTTTTTTTTTTTTCCCTTTAAGCTTTTTTATTTAAACATATAATGTAACCCCACCCCCCTCTCCCAATCCCTCTCCCCCCCATCCCTCTCAGTTTGTTTTATGACATTAAGAGTCTCTTTTGGTTTGTCTCTCCCCCGATCCCATCTTGTTTCATTTTTTCTTTTCCTACCACCTTAACCCCCACCCCCATTGCATCTCCACTTCCTCATATCAGGGAGATCATGTGATAGTTGTCTTTCTCCGATTGACTTATTTCACTAAGCATAATACGCTCTAGTTCCATCCATGTCGTCGCAAATGGTAAGATTTCATTTCTTTTGATGGCTGCAGAGTATTCCATTGTATATATATACCACATCTTCTTTATCCATTCATCTATTGATGGACAGACTTTTCTCTTTTGAAGACAATGTAACCTCAGAGTTCATTCTTTTATCTTGTTTTCCAGCTGAAAGTCCAGTGATTTTTTTCTTGTTTTTCCTCCCCAGTATAGTATATTCCATCTAATAATTCCTTGACAATTGGCCTCTCTTTAGAAAGACTTACAGTTTTAAACTTGGCTCATGCTCCAGAAACCACTCCTGAAAGAAGCCTTCCATTATGGCCTCATCTTTTTTTTTCCTTTTTAAGATTTTATAAGATTTTATTCTTAAGTAATCTCTACACTCAACACTCATGTGTGGGGCTTGAACACACAACCCTGAGGTCAGGAGTCCCATGCTCCACTAACAGAGCCATCCAGGTGCCCCCATGATGCCTCCATCTTTAGTTAGGGAACATTCTTCTTGCTCCACACATGATTTCTTTTTCTTTTTCTTTTCTTTCTTTCTTAAAAAAAAAAAAAAGATTTACTTATTTATTTGAGAGAGAGATCTAGAATGCATGAGCATGGGGAGGGGCAGAGGGGGAGAGGGAGAGAGAGAATCCCAAGCAGACTCTGCAGTGAGCATGGAGCCCAACAGGGGTACGATCTCATGACCCTGAGATCATGACCTGAGCTGAAATCAAGAGCCAGGCACTCAACTGACTGAGCCACCCAGGCGCCCCTCTACTCACACTTGATGTATGCAGTTATGTACTGCTAGTACATCAAACCTATGTTCCAACTTGTTAAAAAAAAGTGAAATTCAACCAAGTAAATCTGAAGATCTAATTGGCTTTCTTTAATGATTCATGAATCAGTCTGTATACCATCTAGCAAACAGGGAAGTTCAGGGAGTTGTACAAGATGGAAGGTTTCTATAGGAAAGATGGTGGGTCAAGAAAGTTATTAGCAAAAGAAAAGGATTGGGCCTGGCAAGATCACTTTCCCTTAAGGAGAAGAACAAAGTTTCTTATCATGAAGGTGACCTCATCTTCCTTTGGGGATAGAGAGGGCCCACGTAACAGATTACTTCATTGGCCCTGATGAGAAAATTTCTGACTGACTACGATTTATATTTCTGGGAGAGGCTGAAACTCCAGTTAGATTAGGTATTAGGCCCTATTTGGTGACTTGGCCTAAGTGACACCCTTTGGGGCCTGTGGTTTTCTTCTTAACAAACTATACTGATTTGCACTATTTCCCCTAAGAGCTTCTAGAAATAGTTAAATAAAGTGTTTATGAAAATTGTGCCTCAACCAAATAGGTAGACTACGTCATCAAAGAAATGCATTAAAATAGTTACTATGTCTTGCCAAATATTCTTGCTTTGAAGGTCCCCTTCCATTTTTTTTAAGTGATAAGCTATCTAAAATATATATGGATATTTGGATAGTCCTTGTCTCTTGATGAGACATCATCTCTTCTAAGAAAGAAGTAATAAAAATATTCTTGCCAGAACTTAAAATATGGAAGAAAGGCAAAGACATTCCAACTTAATGATGTCAGATAATTTATTGTAGCTGTTTTTTCCTCTACAGCCTAAGCATGTATTCATATGGAATGTCTCGACTTTATCATCCTTTGACATGTAGTCACAAAAGCTGCCACTTCCTTTCACTCTCTCTAATGCAAGACGTGACTGAAATAACAGAACATCCAAGATAAAACTTTGTGTGTATCAGGGTAGACCCAAATGAGACTACAGGAAAATCACCACTAAAATCACCCAGTGGTTAACATGATAGAAGTGTGCCTTTTGCTCGTGGGAAGAGAGCTGAGGGTCCAGGCCTCCATATGTTAGCCCAGCATTCCAGGCTGCTTTGATCCTGAGGCTCTCCCATATTGGCATGTGCTTCTGCCACTGCTGTGGCGGGAATGGAGCCTGGTGCATTGTTGTGCCCTGGCTCTTCTGTGTTTCTGGCTGAAAGAGATACACAGGCATAACTAACCCAAGCCAGGACCCAAGCTAACTAACCCAAGACCTAATCCTTCCTCTCTGGTGGGGTAGAGGACTGGAAATGTTGGTGGGCACTGGTAATATTTACCACATCAATTTTGGGTTCACAGAAAGAGGGGCAGTTATGATTTCATATTGTGATCTCTATCAACTTTCAGGACTTACTTATACTCTCAGCAAAAGCATAAAGTTAGAGGAAATTGAAGGACCCGGCAAAAGGTGAAGGACTGAAAATGTGGGGAGAAGGGATGCCATATTAGATCAGAAGATGTTTGCCTTTCTGATGTCTTGATTGAAATATTGTAACTGTAGTAGCTTCCCAATAAATTTTTTTTAAACTTCAGAGTCTGAAATAGACAGAACACAGCTCCCTAGGGAGCTTATTGCGCATCCTTTCTGATGTCTTGATTGAAATACTGTAACTGCAGTAGCTTCCCAAGAAATTTTTTTTAAAACTTAAGAGTCTGAAATAGACAGAACACAGCTCCATAGGGAGCTTATTGTGCATCCTTTCTGATGTCTTGATTGAAATACTGTAACTGTGGTAGCTTCCTAAGAATTTTTTTTTAAAACTTCAGAGTTTGAAATAGACAGAACACAGCTCCCTAGGGAGCTTATTGCGCTCCGGAGAGCAATGAGCTCTCCTATCTGAGCCCCTGTTCATCTTTTAAAAGGACGGCAACCTTTGGGGAATATCATTGGTGAATAGGTGTGTCCTTCAGTGAGGTTACTTGGTTACTGCTGGAGAGGAGCTTCCAAATTTATGTGCGGCAGAGGAAGAAAAGGCTGATTTCCATAACCAGTTATGGTGATATGCTGGGAGTCCCCATGACCACACTCAGATGATAATTGGATTTTATCTACCGATGTGTATCTGACTTCCTAACTTTTTTATACTTTCCAGAGGATAAAGGTAGGAGAGAATGCTGCCATCACCATCACCGACTCCCAACCACGTTGCTAATTTTAGTGCTCAAGATGACTGTGTTAATGTGGGAGCATTGTCCCAGGGGCAAGAAAGACACCCATTTGATCTGTATTTGGTTTCTTTCTCCCTCCTTTGCCTTAAAATACACTTCAAGGTTTGGAATTTGTGCAGAAAGACAGTATAGTTTTTACCCTGAAGAATCCCCTTAACTTGGGGTGTCATACGAACTCATATACCCTAAGTACAGCTTCAAGATATTTATACCAGACCTTAAATAAGTCATACATGCTGTTTTTGAGTGATTAAAATCCCAATATCCCAGTAGAATATTTTCCCCAATGATACCCAGATATTAACTTTTAATTGCTCAAAATGTTTAGCAGCAAGAGAGTATTGAACAAAAAACTTAAAACAGCATTCCATTAAAACTGCAGCAAATGAATGTAACTATTACAAATGAGTAAGTAACCACACCAAAGGGAGTGGAAAAAAGGAACTAACCTAGTAACTTTGGAAAATAAGCTCTTACCTGAATACTCTCAAGTTGAGGGCAAAAAGAATGATACATAAATGATGCATTTTAGTTAAAGTGTTTCTCAGAGGGATCTAGGTTAGCAGTTCTGAATGTGGTAGTATTGAACAAAGTAAAGACATTGTAAATAATGAGAGCAAAGTTTCTTGTTATTTGGGCATAAAGTTACAAATGAGGAAGAGCTAAAATATACCATGTGGTATTGAGTTAGAATCACAGGAATCCATATAAAATCATGGTTTTCAAGATGGGTACAGACAGAGAAATATAGGTGTGTGGGCTCATGCACATTCCTAAGTTTCCTAGCTCTGTCTGCGTGGACAGCCTAGAAGCAATGGAACTCTGGCAGTTCCATTAGACCTACATCTTGTCCTCTAAATACGTTATCTAATAAAAGGAACCAGGACTCTGGGAAAAGTAATCAACCAGGGCTGGGATGGGGGAAATGCAAAATGAGCCTGGAGCATCTCATAGGGTAGAAAATAAGGAAGTGTTCCAGAAACCATGGGGCTATCAGAAGAACATGGGAACCAACCTGAATGGACAGAGCTGGAATAATTGTGGCACCAAAGTCAATAATAATAATACTGGATTTTAACCTATAGAATAAAATAAATAGTCATGAGTCTGTACTGATTTAAATAAATTAATGAAATGGGAGAGAATGGAGAGAATTTTCTTGCAGAAGAATTATAGTTAACATAGGAGGAGGAAGGGGAAATAAAAGATCACCATTAAGCAAAGACCACAATAATTATTATGATATACAAGATCCACTGGTGGATGCAAGTGTTTATGGGTAAAATGTGAGGAGAAACGGTATTTCCGTAGTCTCAAAGTATCTCCCCCAACATAGTTATTAATTTTACAGGGAAAGGTAATTTCATAGTAGCGGAACCTACTAAGGTGGCAGATACCACCTTAACTAAGCAATCAAGTTCAGGATCACTAGTGATAGGACATAGACATCATGAAACTCTTGGTACAATGCACTGAAAAAGAAACAATAGTATTTTGCTGTCCTTTAACACAAGGAAAGACTGAAGACCATGAAAATCGAGATAAAAAAGTGACAATAAATGGCACTGTGGAAAACTGGGTAGGATTACAGAACAGGAAAAGGACATTTGTAGAAAGAACCGGTGAACATAGAATAAGGTCTGCAATTGAGTTATCCCTGGTTCTGAACATTGTACTAGGTAATGTAAAATGGTAACATGGGGAAGTTGGGTGGGAAGTAGATGCTAAAATTAGTTCAAAATCAAAAGTATAAATAATATGAAATAAATAGATAAAATACCCCCAAACAAGTATCCCAATCAAAGTAAAATAAAAATTATTATTATTTTTTAAATTTATTAATTTTTTTTTGGTTCTTCCCATTGCAATTTCCACAGCGGAGCGACTTTCAAGCAGCTGGCTGGATGTTCGTCATATTGAAAAATATGTAGACCAAGGTAAAAGTGGAACAAGAGAATTACTTTGGTCCTGGGCACAGAAAAACAAGACCATTGGAGACCTTTTAGAAATTCTCCAGGAGATGGGTCATCAACGAGCTATCCATTTGATTGTGAACCATGGTAAACATTTTTGATTCTTATATGTGGCTCTCAGTCCATTTTATAGCGATGTAATTTTTAAATGTAAATATTGCCTTTTATTCAAGACATTGATGGGTCATGCTGTGTCATTGATTCCTTACCTGAGGCTTTCTCTAAAGGCCTTTATTACTTTTTTTTTTTGGTGACATATTCTTTCCTTATTGTCTAAGTTATACAACACATTCCTTTCTACCACTTGTTCAGTTTTTTAAATTTTTTACTTAGAAACTATATGTTTTAAAATGTAGAATCAGCTCTCCATCCAAAACTCTGAAACTATTTGAATCATAACCAGAATCACAATATTTGAGTAAAATATACTTTTATAATTAGTTTTATCATATGATTATAAGTCAAAATATAATTGGTTTCTCCTCCCTGTATTTTATTTTTTTTTGAAGATTTATTTATTCATTTGAGAGAGAGAGAGCACTCGCACACACACGTGTGTGCGAGGTACAAATGGGGAGAGGGACAGAGAGAGAGGGAGATAGTCCTTGAGCAGACTCCCCACAGAGCAGGACCCAGGGCTCCATTCCAGGACCCTGAGACCATGACCTGAGCCAAAATCTAGAGTCAGCAGCTTAACCCACCCACCTCACCCCACCCACTGTATTTTAGTGCAAATGATACCTGCAGACTAACCCTGGGATGTATTTTTTATCTTTCCTGCTGTGTTTATGCCAGGCAGTAAACTCTACCTTACTTGTCTACTATCCATTTCACAGTGGCCTAACCTTTCCCTCATGTCTGTTTTTGATGCTGTGTCCTGCCTTCCATTTAGAGCAACCTGATAAGTAAAGCTCATGAAGCTTTTTCCATTCATCTTTATCAATAAAATAATATTCTAATGTCACCTGTTCTGTTCATTCCACTTTAGATTTATTGACTTAAACAAGAGTGATCTTGAGTGATCTTGGGTCTTATGTTACAGACTCTGGGTTCTTAGGCTGAAAATGCTTTTGAATCAGCATCCTTATTCTTTTGGCTGTTTCATCCAGACATATTTTTAGTCCTTGGTCTCATAGAATGATTTGGGGTTGTTAACTTCCTCTTCTATTTTGGAAGAATTTGTAAAGAACCAATGTTAAATTTTGTTCAGATGTTTGGTAGGATTCACCTGTGCTTTTGCTTGTGGGAAATCATAGATTATTAATTCAGTGTCTTTCCTTGCAATACATCCATTCAGATTGTTTCTTCTTGAGTTAGTTTTGGCAGTTTGTGACTTTCTAGGAATCTGTCTGTCATTTCAGTTATCTGATTTTTTACATACAGGTATCCATCTCATTCTCTTATAATTCTTTTTATTTCTATGAGGTTGGTAGTTGTGTCTCCTCTTTTGTTTTTGGTTTTAGCAGTTTGAATCTCTTTCTTTCTTTCTTGGTTAGTCTATCTAGAGGATTGTCAATTTTGTGATAATTCCAAAGAACCACTTTGGTTGCATTGATTTTTCTCTTTTGTTTTTGTTGTCTATTTCATTTATTTCCACTGTAATCTTAATTCTTTCTTTCCTTCTGCTTCCTTCTGTTTAGCTTACTTTTTATTTTCTAGTTCCTTAAGGTGAAAATTCAGGTTATTGATTTAAGATTTTTCTTCTTTTTTAAGGTAGACATTTACAGCTATAAATTTCCGTTTAAGCACTGCTTCTACTGCGTCCCATAAGTTTTGGTATATTTTGTTTTCACTTTCATTTATCTCAAAGTATTTTGTAATTTCCCTTGTGATTTCTTCCACATATTCCATATTCAATGAATATGAATTCATTGGTTGCTTATGGATTTGTTGTTTAATTTTCATGTATTTATGAATTTCCCAAATTTCCTTCTATTACAGATTTCTATTTAGGTCCATCGTGGTTGGAGAATATGCTTTGTATGATTTCAATCCTTCCAAATTTATTGAGGCTCATTTTATTACACAGAATACAGTCTATCCTGGGACTTGTTCAATGTACCCTTATGAAATATGTGTATATTTTTCTGGATGGAATGTTCTAGAGAAAGCCTGCCAGGTCTATTTGGTTTATAGTTTGCTCAAGAAGGTCTGTTATTAACTGATTACATTTTGTTGCCAGTCTTCTAAGCAAAGTAATTTTGAAAACACTAGAATACAATCTAAGAAAAACTAGAAGATGGAATAAAATTTTTCTGAAGTCTAAATAAAAATGTCAGATGTGACAGCGAAATACTTCAGGGTTTTCATCTCTCATAGGAAGCTACATGGACTGCCTCAATTCAAACAAAACAAAAGTTACAGTGTGTGGGGCACCTGGGTGGCTCAGTGGGTTAAAGCCTCTGCCTTCGGCTTAGGTCATGATCCCAGGGTCCTGGGATGGAGCCCCGCATCAGGCTCTCTGCT